>JAQIWN010002246.1:0-16613 GCA_034699025.1 Entomobrya cf. arborea Gr-Col-00668 | reverse complement strand
AAAGTTTAGGTGTTCAAGTGGGTTCAGCCTAGATATACCATGGCCAAGAATAGGGCATAGTTTTGTGTCCTTCTTTACAAAAGCGTACATTGTAGAATATTTAAATTTGGAATAAACAGTTCCATTCTTTACTGACCACAAAACGTTTTTTGTAAACATACTTTAAAAAACAAGTAATGAAGCTAATATGTCATTATGGGCAAAAAGACTTCCCGATCGACAACAAGCCTTACGTCACTCAACTCCTTGTTATTAAAAAGTAAACTGTTTTGATGTTGAACAAACTTTTCCATATTAAAGACAAACAGGCGAGATCAAAATATAGAAACCACGAAATTCGACACTCAAATCGGTACTTAACCTATAATAATCACTTTCTCTTAGCCAGTAATCACAAACAGGTTTATACTTTGTCTCTACAACATGTTAACAGAGCCTCTATTTTAAGTCTAACACTCTCTAGAGAATATAAGACTTTGCTTATGCCCATCCTACGGGTTCAGAGTACCATCCTGTTTATCTCAAACACCAAAATGGCATCGAGCTTTATACCAATTAAAATTGCGTTCCCATTTAATAATAAAAACATAATTTATTTTTACAGATGGAAAAATTTGTTTATCGTCAGGATGCAAACAGAACAAAAAATTGCTGATATGGGCGCTACGGAGAAATATATCATTCCGACAGAAGGATGAAAAGTCAGATTTTATATTCAGTATTTGACAAGAGTAAAAACTGATAAAAATCATGCGTCTTTCAGATTACGCATCCCAAGAATACAGATATTTATGGATGTAATTTTGTACGTCGATAGTCATTTTTTATCAGGCTGGACACAAGCCTTCAATTATTCCGTAAAAACGAATTAGTTGTACTAATTACTAGAATTAAAACGATTTCCGTCAGTTTTCCACAGGTTTTCTTACATTCAGCATTAACAATCCACATCGATGCCAGGATCTAAATTCCTACAATTATTGTTTTAGAATCGACCAGCAAATGCACCGCTATTTGTTTGTTATGGTAAACGGTAAATTTTATTTTAGTGTTCATCCAGAATTCCAGTCTGTTCGGGATAAAAATTAATAACAACATCAATAGATTTATATATCACAATGATTAATTTCTACACTATAAATAATATATATGTAAAGCAAAGTATAGAGAGTCCAAGAACAGAAACAGTGCTGACTGCCCTACCGGTATATAAGCCTGCAACGGCTTGCACAAAGTTCACTCGATGTACAACTGTGAATGTTTCAAGAGTAACAAGAGAACATAATACCGTATATAAATTTAGTAGTAAATAAATAAACAGAAGTAAATAATAGTATTTATCAGTGCAGTTAAAAGCAGAAAAACCATGGCACCTTCCACCGTACGAGATCCTACCTCCAACCTTCCGAGCTTTTACACCTGAAAACAATCAGCTCCGCCATCAATCATCTCAACTCATTGTACTGCTGTACCATGTTTCGTTTTGCATGTGACACCAATATCGGCATCCCCTATCTAGCTCCAGAACCCTGATAATTGTACGTCATGTAGGGTATTAAAGCTGGAAATATCCAGAGAAAGTAGGATGACTTGAATGAAATACAAAATAAAGAGTTTCTCAAAATCAACAAACCATCAACAAACGAAATTTTAATTTCCCACAGTTGACACAACTGAGTTTCACACTAAAAGTGCGTACACCTCCACCAAAATGTGGGATGTTTTTGGCACAAAATAGGCCATTCAACTTTAGGTTTAGAATAGAAATACAACAAGATAATGTCAAAGATTAACTGATTGAATTTTTTGCAAATAATTGGTCAACACTTAAATGCAATGAGATACTCGGTGTCGAAAGCGCAAGAACCGACGCTGCAAAATTTACTGGCATGCCAAACTTAAGACTTTCATTGCTTGGAAGTAAATTCAAACAACAGCATTCATTTATAAAATTTTGCTTGCTAACTCTTCAATTGGTCATGGTCACAAACCAAGTTAGAATATACTGAGCATCAAACCTGACAGTTACGGTATACTCGGGTAAAGTAAAGATTTTTCAGTTTAAATACGCAAGATGCTGACTGGATAGTTTTAGGATCAAGTTAAAATGCCTAGCTAAATATTATAGGGCATCATCAACCATAGTCACCGGCAACAATAGTCACCACCAACCGTAGTTAGCATCAACCATAGTTACCATTAACTTTTATGTGTAGCTCGTCATGTGTCAGTCATACTTTGTGTGTAGGAATATAGGAATGTCTGAAAGAAATGTCGCAAGTACGTGTGTGCGTAGACCCTTTCGGTTTAAATAGCTATAGATTTATTATTAGTATTAGCTATTAGTATAAGTGGATTACTTTAACCAGATGGTGCATATTTTTTTGCCAAGTTACTTGAAAATGTGTTGCGAAAAAACCCTTCATGGAAACCTTACACTTTGTATGTTGATTGACTACAGTATTTGTCGGGTTCAAAAAGCCTTTTATTATTAATAATTACAATCAAAAATGTTTTTAAAACCATTAAAATTGTAGTGCACTGAACTAAAATAGCAAAACTACGTCAATCGTATAGTCTAAAATCGTGGCGTAATAATTGCGTTTTGTCTTTTGCTCAGATTTTGTATTTGCCCAATTTAACGCCACTGGCCGCTGTGGTCGAACTACTTTTAGCCAATATTTTTTATATCAAGGTATCATACAGAAAAAATTTCCAAAACACGGTCATATTTACTCATTCTTCATGAATATTTATTGCCGATGGTAGCGTTTCTGAAATTATTAGTGATGTTTTCATAACAAAGGCATGAATTAAAAAATAAAATGTCACGGGTAGTACGGTCCAACCACCCACTATTAAGATATTACATATTACAAGTATTATAATGCCGAAAACCATTGCCGTTCCTGCAATTAGTGTAACTGTCGGTTGACCAATTTGGTTCACGCAATGTAATTGATAGCTTCCTTCCACAACGCTTACTTTTAAATAGCTTTACCAATTCTGTAATTTAAAAATTTGATTTTATAATTTTCTAGTTACAAAACTTAACTGTACACTGTAGTTTTGTTATTAAGTGTTTGCCTTTAATCCATATAGTACAGAATTCAGTTATCGAAACAAATTTGGATTCCACGTTGTTGCAGTATTGCAATAACGATATTTCAAGTTGAATGAGTTTGGTGCAATATTGAGCCCAATTCTCAATCTTTGACAATGCTGGAAGGAAAGTGAGTAGCATGCATAAAGTACACACAAGTCCGTATAAGTGTATGATCAACACATACAGCGGCTTTTGTTGTAAACCTAAAAAACGTGTCTAATACAACGTATGCCAATGCCAAAACCAGAATGAAAGAACTAGAATGGCAAAGAGCGAAAAATATTATGTTAAGGAGTTCTGTTTATTGATTCGAAAAGATTTGCTTATGCGTTCAATGTGGATAGGTGCTTGCTATCTTAACAGTTTACTATATACCAGATTGCTCACATGGCATGTTTCCCAAAAAAGTGGGGTAGCCATTTGCAAAGTTGTTAAAAATTTCCAATTTCCAATATATCAAAGAAAGATCACATTAAATTAAACTTATTTCACACGCTTTAAAGCACATAAAACCAACTAATAAGACATTGATAGAAATTTGATAAAACGTTTAGTATAGAAACCTTTTGTAGGTCGACTATGATTTGTTATTTGCGACGAATCTAGCTAACCATACACAAGAAGAATGAGCAGCATTAGAAACAAATTCCGTAAACAAGCAGTCATGGTACCTAGTAACCACTTTAAAAAAATAAAAACATTTTAAAGGTATGAATATACTTTCACAATTTGTAATTTTTTTAAAAATAATAAAGCTTTGAATTCAAATTCGAGACGTATTAACCAGTCATCTATTTTTCTGTTTATTTCATGGTATTTTTTTAAAGTATAATACTCAGAGACAGTTTAAAATGTTTTTGGGACTACGGAAAAATATCAAAAACATGTTTTTGTCCAAATATAAAAGAAACAGTAATATATTTTATTGGTAGTACGGCTAGGGTTTTAACGGACAACTTTAAAAAATAAATCCAAACCATATGCGAATAAATTATTCTGCTTTTGAAGTAGTTCAAAAAAATTAATGAAGAAGTCAGATTAGCGTATAGATTTAAATAAATTGTATAGAGACCTGGACTAAAATATTTTTTTTGATTAAAAGGTCCGTATTATAATGGTGGAAATAGTTTTTGGCTAAAAATGATTAAATTTTGACTAACAAAAAATCTAAGATGGAAAAAGTAAAAAATATTCCAACAATTTATTGCAGAATTGCTTCGAAAAGTATTAGGTATGAATCAGTAAAATTGCGTTTGTAAGATTAATCACCAAAACATTAATGTAATCCCTAATTGTATTGTGATTGAAAGTTAGTTGGCTGCCAAATTTTAGTGCCAAATCACGTTGAGATTTCCATCTAAGGTAAAAGTAACGATCTTTGTGGTACCTGTTAAAGGTATGATGAACTGCGGTTTGTTTCTCAATGAATAGAATACTTGTAGAATATATCATCACTGCAACCGGTAAAAGCATTAGCGCTGCAGCTTGCGCAATAACTGATATAACAATAAAACAATACGTCATGTAGGGCGGTAGTATCTTCCAACATTTTATAACAGTCCACCACATTGCTACTATTACAACTTGAGAACATGTTACCAATAGGGCCGAAACGTGACTCATAAAATAATCGCTAGTTTCCATTACAATTCTTAAATATGTATACAACTGTAGAGTTGTGCTTTTAAGATGATTAGAATTTTGGGTTAGATGCTTCAGACAGTTCATCATAGTAAAAATTAAAAGAACATAAACAAAAAGGATAATTGATGTGAAACGAGCAAACACAAACAGACACACAAATGATAGGAAAAATCTAATCAGAGGAATTGTCAGAATAAACATGAAACTTCTTTCAAATGCAGGTGGTAAAATCAACTCGAATACGTAATAAAATGGTTCCAAATGTGTAAAAACTGCAAAAGCTGGAAAAAACCAGACTAAAGACATTATTCCAAGTTGAACTAGCATTAAAAATTGGCCTTCAAATTCTCTTGTTTTTTTTCTGGCGTTATAATCTACAATGAGAAATTCGAAAATTGTTTGATTATTAAAACTGTGTGTAGAAAAGTGAACTTGATTATCATGAAAAACAGCTGATTCATTAGGTTTTTCATTTCAGTTGTTTTAGAATGTATTAAATATGTTGTCCATTCCATAAATGCACAAGATGCCAATAGAAGAAGAAAGATGATTACGACTACGTCGATTGGTTTTCGGCGTCTAAAAACTTTTAAAAGCAGGACAAATACACAAGAGTTAAATCCTATTAGGGTAGTGATCAATACTAGGGCTATTAGCCAGGGAATATATTTGAGACGAAAAATGGTATCCACTGCTACAGTTACTTTGTGATTTTTAAAGTGAAATTGCAAGGGGTATAAATAAATGTGGTGGAATATAGGACAATGTAATTTATATGCATCTCTAACAAGTGGAGTAGCTATCAATTTTATGGAAGGGCTTTTTGCGGCAACCATGATTATAATTTTACGAAGTAAAATATGACATTACCGAATGGCAAAAAATAATATAAAACTAGAAATATGATAAAAATCAAACTAATTTTTTCAAAAGAATTTTGATTTTTTAATAAGGTTGTTATTACAAGGTTTCTTATATAACAGTTTAATATTATTTGAAAGTTTTTACAATTTATCTTTTAATTTTTTAAAAGTATAATTTCAGCATATTAAAAACTTAATATGCTCAAAATATATTTTAGAACATAATCCATTAGTTAGACATAAGTGAACATTTTTTTTTTGTTTTATTCGTTTAAAAGTTCACGTGTAAGTACTGGCAATTTTAATTTAAAACTTTTAGATGATGTCATGGGCATTTTTTGTGAACATACACTGAAATACTAAAAATATGCCTATAATGTGCTATTTTTAGAAATAGTTTGTAATTACACAGAGGACGATATTCGTAACCCGAGATCCTCAAATTAAACCATTAAATCAAGGTTCTTTACATACTACGATTTTTAAGCAAACATTGTGAAATACTTACTTTATATATTTGGTTATTTCGAAACCGGAACATAATGTAGCAGACACAAAGCATCGATTTTAAGGTATCTATACTTAGTTCCTTTAACAGCTAGTTATTGTTTTGTAATTAGATTAAAGTTTAATGTTAAGCAGCTATTAAATTTTTAGATATTCCGAACTAGCTTAAACTCCGAATGGTACAATTAAAAATGCTACATAGTATAAACCTTAATTATATGAAACACAAAAATCTGAACTCAAGCCTGCCCTTCTTAGAGACTCGTCGCGCGTAATTGAGCATAATAAAATATTATGTATTTTTCACAATATAGCTTAAAAACTACGAAATATTTTTCCGACTCACAAGTGGTAACAAATCAATCTGAACTTTTTAAAGTTTTTTTTGTGTATCGTTTCCTAATTTTGAACTAAGGATTGATTAGTAAAGTAGCATTAGTTAAATTTATCATCAAAACACTTAAATAGTTAATTGGCGTTCTTATACTCATATTAAACTGTGTACCAAAGCGCATAATTAGCATGTGCTGAGAACTCCACTTTCGAAAATAGTAATATTTCGTGCTATTTCTATTGAATGTATGGTTCTTTGCCCTCTTGTACTTAATAAACTTTCCACTTGCATCACTAATTTGCACTGCACACGGTATAACTAGCATTACAGCTAAAATAGTAAAAACTGCAACAGTACTAAACAGAAATGTAATATAAATAGAAATAATATCCCAACATTTTACAACTAACCACCACATTGAAACGATAATTATTTGAAAAAGGACAAGCATTAGTACAAATATGTAACGGTTGTAATAGTCAGCTGCTTTTAAAATTATACTCAACTGATTATATAACTTGAAAACTTTTGCTTCAGGCATCAAAAAGCTGTAAATTATATTTCGAAGGCAGGTAGCTAATGTAAAAATAATACTAAAGAAAACGATCGTTTGCAATGAAGCAAATCGTGAGAATTCAAATGTTCCAATAGCCATGATCAGAAATCTTAATGTTATCATTACAGATTTAAATAGTAAACTAGTTTCAATTTGTGTTTGAAGCAAGAAATTGAAAATGTGATGAACAGGGTCCAATTTTTTGACAACTGCAAAAACTGGTATAATTAAGCAGATTAGGAATAAGATAAGCTGAATCAGTACCAAAAACACACCAAGATAGTCGACGGACTTTAAAGTTTTTGGGTTACAATCTGAAATATAAAAAAAATGACGCGGTTAGACTTTTAAAGCTTCAAAATGTAATTTCAGAATACTTACGCTTTCTCTCAATAAAAAATATTTGATTAATCACTCCTTCAATTTCGCTCGATTTATACAATAAAATAATTGTTCCAAGTTGACTTGTTGTGCAAGATCCTAAAAATATTATCAGGACAACTTGTACCACGCCAAATTGCATAGCGTTGGATTTAAACAGCTTTAACATCAGTGGAATAAAACATGAGACTGGGAAAAGTATAGCCGTAATAATAACAGAATTAAGTAGAAATGGAACATATTTCAACCGAATAACTCTTTTAATCTTTATTGCAGCTATGCCGTTTTCGAATTGGAGTTGCAGAGGACATGGGTAAAGGAAGTTAAATACTGAGAAGTGCAGTTTGTAGGCGAGTATGGTTAACTGATTCTTCTGATTAGCAAAGCAAATGCATTTTGTTTGTAAGAGAGTGATTTCCGAGACACAAAATCCATTTTTCTTTTACAAACTTTTTCTTAACTTTTAGTTCTTGATTCTGGTTTGGTAAAATTTTATCTGAAATGGTAGTAATATGTTAGAATTCGGATTTTAGATTGATTTTTTAAGATATTCTACAAATGTGAAGCACTTGTTTGCTCATGTCGTTTCAATATTTGATATATTATTTTGTACTCCACATGCAGTCAATTGCTCTACCTTCAATATATATTTTAGATTTTAAGGTACATGCCGCCACGTGCAAAATGAATTCAGGCAAGTCATTTTTAATACAAGGCCTAAATTATTCAAACAATTTTATTCCCAATTTATATGAATTTAGGTTATTTAAGTAATTAGTTTAGCTCTGAATCATATAAATTTATGTCTCCTTAATAAGGGGGTGTGTACTATTTAAATTGAAAAAAGTAGTGCTATTTTACATTCTGGTAAAAAAATGTTACAGAAGACATTAAAATCACAAATCATCAAATCTTAAAATGCCAAAATAATCGAAGTATTTTTTAAATTAAAACCCTAAATGTACCAATTTTACAATTGCCAATTTTATTTCAATAAGTGTATTCGTGGGCTTTTATATGATTAAATACCGCGTAAAAAGAGAATTTTGGTGACTGATTGCTTATATTATAACTGTGATCAAATTATGCTTCATTTTAAAAATATTGGACACTGTAATATTTTTAATTAAATAGCATTAAACAAAGAGCATTTTCGGTTCATTTAATAAGAATTAAAATACTTTTACCAAGTTTATATGTACAAATGTGAATCAATATTAAATTAAGTTTAAACACTTTTCGATTTCCAATTTTAACTTTGGGTTTTTTGGGGGGAAACGTAGCTTTATAACTTACGTGTTCGTTGTCTTCAAATTGAATAAAGATTAATAGTAATAGTGGACGTATTTAAATTATGAGGTACAAGGCGGTATATTCCTGCCGGGAGTTAACTCAATGTACCAAAGCGTCTAATGAAATAAGTTATAAAAAGTGCTTTTGACCACAAATACAGTAGTATTCTTACACCAATATACATTACGGATGGATAAGTAGTGTAGCATTTGTCAAATTGACAATCAAAACATTTAGATAGTTCATCGGTGTTTTCACACTAAGATTAAATTGTGTACCAAACCGCATAAGTAGTACTTGCTGGGAACTCCACTTCCGAAAATAATAGTACTTGCGGCTACTTCTATTAAAAGCATGATTCTTTGCTCTTTTGTGCTTTAAAAACCTTTCACTTGCGTCACTAACTTCTACAGCACGTGGCATTACTAAAATTATAGCCAAAAGTGCAAATACAGCAACAACACCGAAAAGGAAAGTAATGTAAATTGAAAGTATCTTCCAACATTTTACAACTAGCCACCACATTGAAACAATTATGATTTGACAAACAACCAACATATAAACAAATACTTGCCGATTGTAGAAATCTGCTGCTTTCATGATTATAGCTAACTGGTTATATAACCTAAATGTAATAGCTTCTGGCATTAGAAAACTACGTATAACATTTCGAAGACAAGTAGATATTGTGAAAATAATACTAAAGAAAACAAAACATTGGAAAGCGGCGAATCTTGAAAACTCAAATGTTCCTGCAGTCATTAGAAAATACCTTATTGTGATTTTAACTACTCTTTTAGGTAAAGTACTCTGTCTTTCAGGAAACAGTTCAAAAATATGAAGGAATGGGTCCAGTTCAGCTACAATAGCACCGATAGGTAATATCAAGCAGACTAACAAAAGAATAAGTTGGATCAGCACAAAAAATAGTCCTAGCCAGTCTATTGATTCGCTCCTTTTCGGGTTACAATCTGAAGAACAAGAGAATTACCTTTAATTTATTTTACAAGTTTCTAAAATAAAGTTGGACGACTTACGTTTTCGTTCGATGAAAAATATTTGGTTTATCACTGCTTCGATTTCACTCGCATTATAATATAGTATTAAAGTTCCAAGTTGACAGGTTGTGCAAGAACCTACAAAAATGATTAAGACTAGGTCTACAACGCCCAGATGTGTAGCTTTTGAGAGAAATGCGTTTAGGATTAGTAGCGAAAAACTTGATGCTGGAAAAATAATGGCCGTAATGAACACAAAATTTAAAATAAATGGAAAATACTTCAAATGAAATGCTCTCTTAATTTTTATAGCTGCCACGCCGTTTTCCATTTTTAGTTGTAAGGGACAGGGATAAAAAGAGTTAAATATGGAAACATGCAGCTGGTAGGCTAGTGCTGCTAATGGCGTAGCAACAGTATTTTGTTTAATACTCATTCTATATACTGTTGCAATTGTCACTTTATTTTAAAAGTATTTTTTTGAGAATTTGCGTTGTTGATTTTTTGCTAACGTATGTTGTATTGCTACGTCGTAAAGCGAGTAGTCAAAACTAAAATTTAAACGTTTCATAATATTCTGGAAATTTGCAGTAAAGTTTAATTGAACTCTTGATTTGCCATGTTTTTTGTTAAATTATTTTTAAAGCATTAAAGTTTATTTTTTCAAAATCATGTCCTCACACGTCGTTAATTCCTTCAATATTAAATATTTGACATATTTGTTATTTTATTCATTGGCAGACTTGTTCGGGTAATTGAATCTTGGTTTATTAATAGTTTTAAATTATTAATTGTAATGAAATTAAAATTGAAAAAAAACTATTTGTTAACTTTTGAATTAATAGCTTAAAAATAAATTACGCTTTGTATATATATTAGCAAAACCAGAAAAAACTACATTACTTAATTTCTTATTCTTTTTATGAAGATTTAATTACCAAGTTATCCTATGAATGAAAAAAAATTATGCGTCATCTCTTTTTTAAGCTTGGCAATAATGTACTTACAGTTAGATTCAAACCAAAAACAATTTTTTTTTGCTAATTAACTTCTGTTATATTATACTTCTGTTGGTGGTGGTTTAATCGTGTAAATATTAACTGACATTCAAAAAATGTCCTAGATATAAAAAAATCGAAAATTGTAATATTTTTGGTGTGTGCTAATTGATGATGGAATAAAAATTAAGCAATTTGAATACCTAACTTCAATTTGTGTGCTTTACTTTAAATTATTTTTTGTTTCAATATGAATTAAAAAACGATTATTATCTTGGGTATCATTTTCGTATGCCACTTACTATCATTTTGAGGTTGAAAACCGTATTTGGATTCAATTTCAAGTGGACGTAATTAAATCGTGTGAAATTGTGCTATTGCTTTGGCAATTGACAGGCACGATGTAATTAACTACTGGTTCATAACATATTCCAAAAAGCTGGTTTAACCTTGTTAGCTGTGGCAATGTATCCATACGCCTGGCATCTAAACGTAATAAGTTAGTTTTTCATCAATTTTTAAAATATGGTATCTTATATAAAGGATTTATAGTCTACAGATTAATTTGCCATCTGCCAAATTTCGCAATAAAACTTTCAAATTACTAATAGGTGACTTTAGACTTAAAGTGAAATGGAAGTTGAAACACATGAGTAGCATTTGCTGGGATCTCCAATTTAGAAAATTATACTACTTTCTACACTTTTTAAACGTATGATTTATCGCTGTTGTTTTGCATTCAAATCACAAATTAATATCGCTATCATTGCAAAATATAAAACTATTTAAAAAAAGGATGTTCCAATATGCAAGCATCAACCACAATAGTGAAATTCTATAACAAAACTGCAAATACTGGTGAGTACATGCAAGTCAGTAGATGTCAAATAAATATTAAAAATTTGAAGCACTAAGCCCTATAATTCCAAAATGATTCCGATTGAAATGATTTGAGTAATTCATTATTTTGCGCTAAAACAGTTGAAACACAAAGTCATATTGAAAAGAAATAGTTAATGTATAAAATTTACTTATTTTTAGTCATAACTTATAGAGTAAGCTAATTAAATTGTGTTCGCTAAATAAATTACGTATTAAATGTATTATTACAAACGATTGAATAATTCATGCGGCTTTTTTATCAATACATTATGCTAACAAACTAAATGCGAAGCAGTATTTTGTTGAAGCATATGAACAACAAAGTAGTATGTTGAAAGTAGTTTCAAATGATTCAATAATGTAACCAACATTTTGGAAATGATCCTTTCTCCGTACTTGTTTGAATTACAGGTGTCAAATTAGGTTTTGGTACTTGAAGTTTGGCAAAACTGAAACCAATATTATTGATGATATTTCTCAATTAAATCATTTTTTTACCATAATCACTTTTATCAATCCTTAAATTAAATAGACAGAATAGAAAGAATCTGACAGCTGATAAATCATGGATTTACTAACAAAATTGCATTTGTTAAATTTACCATTAAAACTTCTGTATAGCTAATTGGCGTTTTTTTGCTAAGAGTAAATTGTGTACCAAATCGCATAGGTAGCATTCTTTGCGAACTCCATTTCAGAAAATAGTAATAATTTGGGCTACTTCTGTTAAATGATTGATAGCTAGCCTTTTTACACCGAATAAATTTATCACTTGAATCGCTTATTTCAACAGAGCGTGGTAGCAGTACTGTTACCGTAGAAGTTACGTTAAACGCCACCATCAGAAACACAAAAGTCATGTAAATAGGCAAAATATTCCAACATTTAAGTACAAGCCACCATATTGAAACAATTAATAATTGAGCGCAAACAAGCAAAAGAATTATAACATGTCTCAAAAAGTAGTCACTTGTTTTCATAATAACCCTTAGCTGAATATAAAGCTGAAGAACGTTGTCTTCCCGTAATCGAAAATTTTTTACTAGTTTACGCAAGCAGTTAGATATAGTAAATACGTACCCCACACAAACAAAAATATGCAAAGAGATGAAACGTGAAAATTCATAAATACCAACTGTACATATGGAAAGCCTTATAAAATATGTGACGAATATAGTAAGTATGCTTCTTTCATAAGGCGACGGTAAGAAGAGCTCGAAAATATGGTAAAAAGGATCTAGTTCTGCTAACGTTCCTACAAATGGCATAGCAAGACAAATTAATAAAAGAGCCACATGAACTGCAATCATAAATACTCCAAGCCAGTCTGTATTTTTGCTTCTTTTAACTTTGTAATCTGGAATGAATTAGAGAATAAAAGTTTAATTATTATGCTCTGTGATAATTAAATTAATATTTGAAATAAAGAAGCTCACAAGTTCGCTCAATCCGGAATAGGTCATTAAACATTCTTTTCATTTCACTTGATTTGCAGTATGTTGAATATGTCCCAACCTCAAGAATTGCACAACTTCCAATAAATATGCACATTACTATTTCTACAACGTTAATGCTTGCAATTGGTCGGAAAAATTTCAATAGGAGAAGAAATATGCAGGATCCTAGAGCAATCATAGCTTTTACGACGATAAAAGCAAAAATAAATGGAATATATTTGAATTTTGAAAGGCTATTTACTTGTGAAAATATTTGACAATTTTCAATTTTAATACAAAGTGGGCATGGATAAATACTGTTGAAAATTGAGTGATGTAGTTTGATAGCTTTGGCAATTAGTGGTGTGGCAATTGTGTTTCGATTTCGATTCATTTTCAAAGAAATATTTTAATTTAAGAAATATCCGGTTCATTTGCAACTACTCTTTCAAGATCTGTTAACTAAAATATGTAACTTTAGTTAAAGCTTCCGTATTATTTCAGGAATAATCAATATTACTTTTTTAGCTTGGTTATTTTAGTTCGCTCGTGGACAAATGCTAAATTATGCATAAGCTTATGGAACCATATAAAACTACTTGAGTTTGGGTTTCTATTAAACCAAAATGAGGCTAGTTTACGCAATATTTTAAGTTTAAATTAGATAAGTAGATAAAAATATTACAATCCTTTAGCTGAACTTAAAATAACTGATTTCAGGAAATATTACTATGTTCTTTTAATGCACAGTATAAAAATTAGTGTTGAGGTTTGCAACATTTATTTCATCAACCTTAAAAATTTAATTACTACTGAAGTGCTTTTTGGCTCGTGGCATCTACATTTTATTGATAACGTTTATACTTTAGAATTATACTTAAAATGCTTAAATACATTTGAAAGTATAATTTCTGAACTACGGATTAATTAGTAAAGTTGCATCTGTCAAATTTTGCATTAAAACCTCCAAATATTTATAGGTATTTTTCCGGCTCATAGTAAAATGGATGCCAAATCTAATAAAAAAAACATCGCTTTGATCTCAATGTTAGAAAATAATAGTATTTTCTACTCTTTCTATTAAACGTATGGTTGATTGTTGTTTCGGCTGCCACAAATTTTGCACTTGGGTTACAAATTTCCACAGCGTAAGGTATGCGTATACTTATGCCGGAAACTGTAATAACTGCCGCCATTGAAAACACTAATGTAATGTAATAAGGAAGGATATCCCAGCACTTTAATACTAACAACCATAGTGAAACTATAACAAGCTGTCCAACAACCAATAAATGAAGAATCATGTTGCGAGTAAAATAATCAGAAGCTTTCATTATAACTCTTAACATATTGTATAGCCTGAAGGATAGTGTTTCTGAAGTTGTATAATTTCTTGTTATTTTTCTAAGGCAGGTTAGGATTGTAAAAATAAAACTCTGAAACACAAAAATATGCAGAGTTCTAAACCTTGAATATTCGTACGAGCCGATTGTTGAGAGTAGAATCCTCAAAATTATAATTAACATTTTTAAAAATAAGCTTCCATCAATTAGTACTGGAACAAAAATTTCAAATGCGTAATAAAATGGATCTAGTTTGAGAAAAACAGCAAATATTGTTAGCATGAAACAGATGACTATGAAGACAATGTGAATGATTATAAAGAATAAGCCTAAGCCTTGACTGGATGTGCTTAAAGTTGAAATCTAAAAAGCATGAAAAAGTTCTTAGTCAATAATTATTAGCTCATTTTTCTGGAAAATTTCTGATTAAAGAAGTAGACTTACGTTTATTGTCGATACTAAATATTTGATTAGTTAAAACTCCTATTTCACTGGAATTATAGTATAAAATAATAGATACAACTTGATACAATGTGACAGAGCCTATAAAAATACACATCACAGTTTGTACTACGCCAATTCTTATAAAACCTAAATGAAAAAGCTTCTGAAAACAAAGAAACAAACAGGAACCGGGTAAAATTATTGCTGTGACAAAAACAAAAATTAATAAAAATGGTATATATGTCCACCGAAAAATTGTAAGGAACTTGTGAGGGACATGGATATGCTGCGGTAAAAACGTACTTGTGCAGTTTGTAAGAAACTGTTGTTAATTAAGTGGCAACTGTATTTTGGTCGGGCATAATAATTTCTGAAATTTTAATTAAAGATTCTACTTTAACTTAGTCCACTTTAATTTAGAAACTCAATGCCTTTGAAGCGATAAAATAAGCCCAAGAAATGAGTTCAAGTAGTCTTGAAATTTTCAGACGAAGTTTGATGTTACAGTTATTGTATAAGTATCTCTAAGGCTTTAGTGGCGTTTTGGGTATCCGAATTTCAAGTATATTCCATATAATAATTTTATAATTAAATTTATTAGTCGCGTGAGTCAAATTGGTGAAGCTATTATATCGGACACTTTAGACGATTACAACTATTTTTGATTACTTATTAGAAATTATATAAAGTTAATCTTAAGCCAGCATTTAAGAAATTAGGTAAAATGAGTATGAAAATATTGAACGATTATTGAACTTTAACCGTGTTTTGGAAAGAGTGTTTTTCAACAACAAGAGTTGTACAATGACGATTATAATAATGTAATTGTTTCGTTATTAGTGAAATTTAAAAAAAAGTTGGTCATACTTAGTACCGTTTAGTTAAATTAGTTTGTATCCACAACTGGTATTTATAAATACTGTCGAGAAACGATATTTGTTAATTTGATTGTCTTTTATAAATAATACATCAAATTACATTAAATAAGTAGGTAAAGTCTACATTTAATCACTATTTCCAATTACTTTAAAATGAAGTGGTTGTTATCCAATTTCTTTAAGTTAAAATAATTTAAAAATCAATAAAAGTAATATTCGCAATAAATACAGACCAAACGTATTACAACGATTACATGACAACTCTCGACTGGGACAGCGCCCGAGAAGGATTATGCTAAAGGATTAAAAAAGGCTTTGTGGTAAGAAAGGTGAACTGAGACAATCCTCGCCGAGAAGTGAGACAAATGTCGACAAAAACGGATATAAATATATGTACATTTTTTTATTTTTCCGAGCTCACTAGTGTACAATGGTCATAAAAATCTTATTTACAATTACAACTATTAAAAAATTTCAATCTAACTTAATGGCTATACTGACTGAGTCCAAATAAGCTAAAATTTCCACTACTGTAATTTCTTTTAGCTATTTCTATGTTTTCATTAACAGCAATGTATTTATTGCGTCGGCGGGATGGACTTTCTGAGATCAGATCAAACTTTGTTGAATCCAAGTCAACTTGTAATTTTTGCAAAAGATGGATGAACTGATAAAATGATAAGCGACATTTGGCTAACTGATTTAATTTATTTTGCCATCCTTCAGCATTATTAGTTGTCCTAGGGCCTTCATTTTCAAACTGATTCCATAACCGACGGTCAAATTTCGCGTTACAATCCATAACCCAAGTATCCACCATGTAATCATGCATTTTGTCAATTTGTTCCTGAGTTATTACTTCATTTTGTGGGGTTGGACTATTTTCCTGAATTTCAATAAATCCATCATCAATATCGCATATCGGTAAAAAAGGCAATGCACTGAGACGG
>JAQIWN010002245.1:0-16614 GCA_034699025.1 Entomobrya cf. arborea Gr-Col-00668 | reverse complement strand
TTTTTTCAATAAATAAATTAACTGATTACAAGGTTGTAACTGGAAAGTGTTGTCAATTTTCTGTCACCACCGCACTTCTCCTCTGACAGCTGAATCGTGGCAGTAGCAGAGTTCTAAACAATCTAAATCAAAGCCTACCATACATAAAATCCACACACACAGTCAAGTCAAGTCACTAAAAAATGTTGCCACTTGCCACAGACAGACGGCATGCAAGCTTGGTTGGATGTTGGATGGACTTCCAGTATAATTTTTTTTGTGCAGCAGGTAACACGTATGGTTTTTAATAGGGTTACTCCTCTCATAACATGTAATTTAGCTACACTACCTTACTACCACCAGACCAGACCACCAAGCTTCCAACTTGGAATCCGTTTTTTATCATTGTTTCTGTATGTCTATATGAAAAGCTACATAATATTTATTTATGCATACACCATACCATAACCCTTTCGTTTTTGAAGTGAATAAGAATACTTTCACACGTTTTCTTTTGCAATAGGTCGATAAATTTGTATGTGTTTATGGATATTATAGAGAAGTGTTGTGTTTTTTTGCTGAATGAGTTTTCTGTGGGGGCAGATCCCTGTTTTTTTTATTTGTCCCAACAACTGCAGTGGTTTTTACTACTCCACGTATAACAAAACATTGTGGACAGGACACACTGCATCAAATAGAGGACAAGGAGGACATTTGTTCACTTTACTTACTGTAATATAACGTGGTTTAGTGAAAGAGTACAGCCCTCAAGAAAACACTTTGGATATCAGTCAATCACAACAACAAATAACATGCTTTATAGTGAGTATTCAAAGAGAACATGTGATTTTGAGTAGAGGAATTCAAGGAGAATTGAGAAAGTCGCAGATATTTAATTTGTGTATGCACCAAATAGCCTGAAAAATACTGCAAGGGATGTTATTACGTTTTTATGGTTATTTTTGGCATTTCTCTTGGTGAATTTTGCAATCACTTTTATTGAGTGAGAATTGAGACATAGTGTCTCTTTTTTGGTGTATTTCTATAGGGAAATTAGGTGGAAGGGGTGAGTTATTTTGAAAATGTAAATTAACTGGGGTAAAAATAACTTGAGCAGAATGATAAGTACTTATATTAGGAAAAGTGGGGGGATGGTGCCTTGTAAGCAAGTAGGCGTTCCCTTGTCTACATGGTGGGGGAAGAGTTCGGTAGTTGTTTCTCGGAATATTTCTGGTGTTTCTAGTTCATCTTCTTCGGTGATGGCAAGGGCGGTTATGCCAAGGGTTCCAGTTGCAGTGACCTCCTGGAATAATGGGAATGTAGCTAATTTACGATCAGTTGGTGGTAGTCGAAGTATTTGTAATGGTTGTGCTAATAATGGTGCTTTGATAATAGCAACGAGAAAATATTCTAGTCAGAGAAAGGGGATGGGAGAGCACAATAAAGGGGATAGTAATACTGCCAGAAAAACGCCATTTAATGAATTTGGAATGTGGTCGAAATTGCACGAGTGGAAAATGGCAGAGGTTGGTCTGAGGTACAAAAGTGGTCGAGGCTACAGTGATTTTGGGCACAACCCTAAGCCCATGTCTACTTTCACATTTTGGTGGGGAATGTTTCTTGGTGCCTGTATGGTTGGTTGTTGGGTGGATTGGAGTTAGTAAGTCACTAACAGAATTAGTAAAAAAATTATTAATCAATGGTGATGTACAACATTAATTATTGATGTGTCGTTGTGATTTAATTGCAGCGTCTTGGAAAAAACTGGAATTAAGGCTTACTTCAGAAAGATATACTTTCCTCCGAAAGTGGATGCTGCGGAAGTGAGTAAGCATAGGAGTGATGACAAGGTGTCCAAGAATGAGGAAGAAGAAGGTTCGGATGATCATGTTCCAGCGAAGAAAGTTTCAAAGCTGGGATTCCGTGATAGAAAGGTAATAGCTTTGAAATCATATCGCCATATACACTGTATTTCATGCATGTTTTAAAGAAACTCATTTCATTTGGTCTTTTTGTCGCATTTTCATTAGATTATTGAATATGAAAACCGCATTCGCCAGTATTCAACCCCGGACAAGACGTTTAGGTATTTTGCCACCCTGCAAGTTATTCATCCCACTGGAGACAATGAAGTATACATGACCCCTGATGACTTTCTCCGTTCAATAACTCCAGGAATTAAACAACCAGAAGGTATTTAATATTAATATTCCATAATACCACGTTATTTCGCGATTTGTTCATTTATACAGGGAATGTTCTCACGTCACCCCATAATAATTACTGCTTTCACTTTTATTTTCAGGACTAGGCTTGGACCAATTTAAACGATATGATCCTAAAGTAAGTGCAGACGTGCTTGAAAGGTGACATCTTCTACTGTAAGATACATATTACTAAAATCGAATTCGCATTAATAATAATACCATTCTTCTTACTTTCTGTCCATACTTATAAGGAGAAAAGTATTTTTTTTTCGTTTATCATTTCGCTATACAACTATAATACTTTCTCTCTATTTTCTTGGATATTTTAACAAAAAAAAAAATGTTGTATAATATCTTCATTCATTCCCCAGCAAATAATTGCGTGCCTTTTTCATTCTTCACAAAAAATACAGAACAGTGCCTTTTAATATTATCATTGTAAAACATCACACTTTTTTAAAAAATGCCAATATAATTTTTATTCTTTTATTTCAAATTAAAACATTATTCTCTAATACCTCAGCTGAATGAACGAAAAAAAGCGCTGTTTTCTTTTTTACAAGTAACTTCTTCCTTTCTCTGTACTTTACAACGCAAACACCGTTCTAAAAAAATGCTATTATTATTATGTATATTATTATTATTACAATTTTTTATAATATGATGTCATTATTATTATGTATATTTATAGGCATATTATTATATATTTGTTTATATATTGTTTAAATTACTCATATTATATTTTAATATAATATGTATACAAAATTGTTATACTATTATTATTATCACTATATAATTTTTGATTTATGTGCGGAAAAAATAATGTCTGTCTCATATTATTATTTTCATGTGTGATTTTTGTCAAACTAAATTTCTCTCTCTCTTCCTCTTGACTATCCACCTACTTCTCTTATCTACTTCATCTTACTCTGGTCAATGTTGCCTATTCAGACCTATGGGGAGGTAATCTCTCTCTCTATCTTCTTCTGAGCTCTTCTCTTCTTCTTCTCTTGCTCACTCACTTACTATCTGTCTGTCTGTCTGCACACTCACAAAATACCTTCCTAATTTTTTTTTGTTTTTTCAAGAAAAATAATGCATAAATATATAGAATTTTTTAATTAATTAAAAATTTGTCTTGTTTGCTGCACTAAAACAAAAAATTTCAATATGATTTTTAAATTGTGTGGTAATTTTTCATGACAATGATTTTTTATTTATATTAATCCTTTTCCATTTTTACTATTTACATTTGTATTGCACTTAAATGAATTGGTTGATAATATTCTTGTTCTTCTCTTCAGAATGACTTTTTATAAATAACGCATTGTTAACCTATTCTTTTGGGTTTCGGTTTTTTAATCAGTTCCAAGTCCGATTTCAGTTTAATGAAACAGACTTTCCAGAATTATCTTATTCAGAGTTTTAAAAATATACAATATCCACACAAAACTACTTTACATACTGACCCTTTTCTCTACTAAACCTGAAACCTGGCACTCTTTCTGTCGCTTTTCAGTCAATCAGTCAAACAATTTTTTTGTACGTGTCAGTCAGTAGTTACTTAACAAATAAGTATAAATTGATTATCCTGATAGGCCTGTATAGTAAGTACTTCAGTACACAAAATAAAACGAATCACTAAATGTAATTAAACGCTATTTTATTTAATGTGTTTGTTGTCTGTACGTACACCCTTGAAATAGAAAAAAACGAGTCTCAGGTTTGTGTATCAGTATCTCTTCATTACCATTAGAGAGTAAAATAGTTAAAACTGTAATTAGCTCTTTGCACTGCACTCGTGCACACTTTTATCTGCGTAAGTCTCATCAGCTCTTTATAGCTAATTATTTTCATTTCATTTTGCAAAAAAACGAGTCTTCTAGTCCCTTTCAACCATTTTGGTAATATGTTGTCTTTCTTGTTGTTATTGACCTTGTTTTCGAAGTCGTGTTACTATTGTCTACTCTCGTACCAAATATCCCTATATAAACCCATTCAGTCAAAATATTTTTTTTTTCAAATAGATTATTAGAACTCAATCAAAAAAGCAACTTTGTATATTGTTCTGTACATTTATATTGAAACTGATATGCTCTGAAACTTAGTTCTCACCTTTTGCAACACAATATGTTGAAAGCAACTTTTTTAAAAAAATTTAGTACATGGTACTGACAGAAACCGAGTATAACTTTTTTTAGCGACACATAATATCTATCATCATGACACGTTTTTACGAAGAGAAAAGCTACTGGAAAGTTGACCCTTTCTCGTTTCCTACATTTCCTCTTTAATGCTCAATTAACTATTATCGCTGTACCAGAATCAGAAACAGAAAGACGAAATAATTTAATCATTTTCAAATACCTTTTAAATAAGATGCCTCGACACAGTCAATTCTAAAAATTACATTTCTCCAAAAAACACAAACATTTAAAAGTTTCTCTGAGTTTCCTTAAAAAGTTACTCCTTTGTATGTTATGTTAAATTAATGCTCGCTTTTTCAATCATGGTTTCTTTATCTGCCTAGTTTACTTTACAGTACATATAAATGTGCAGGTTCTATTAATAAATCACCTAGACGCATACTAGATATTAATTTTAAAAACTTTAGCTCTCTCAATATCACTATACTTTCACAGTATGTAACATATTTTATCTATGTACTAAAAAAATCATCTATAAAATATATATCATACCATCATAAATATTTTTTTCTCTATAGAAAAATTTGTGTAGAAATCGCCGTAGACTTCGCTAAAAACTTTATTTATTGATTGGTAAGGTATAATCTCAAACATTTAAACCATTTAGAGCTATCTAGATTATGTTTGTCATTTACTTTACATGTTATGTTTATATCATTATATGGTATACACATTTATTATTATACAATACTATTATTATGATTTCCAAGGCATACAATTTAAAAGCGAGAAGTAAAATATTTTAGAACACGATTAGTTTATAAAAAAATTACATAGTTTTTTAAGAAATGTGTTAAATCCTCTTAGACTTTCTCCGTATATAAAAGTAATGAAGTAGGTGTGTAAATCTTCGCTATATTTTATGTGGCTATCTGTATGTGTGTGTGTGTTCATAACATGTAACAATATTATATGTAGGCGTTACAATTATATTTACGCAGGTTTCGTTTTTATCTTCATCATCCTTATTTGTTATTTATTTATTGTTTTTGTTTTATTTTATTTTATAAAATAACACTTTAAATTAGCTACCTTTTGAAATGTAAGCAACTACTACGATATACATACATATTATCAATCAATCAAATTATTTTGCATGCTTGAAATCCTGAATGAAATTGAATTTATTTACGAACTATCAACAACAAATATTTTTCCTACTAAAACATTATTTTGAACAGCTAATTACATTAATATATAATAAGTATTAAGTTATGATTGATTTCTTGCCACCAATTTGAATTGTTTTATTGTTTCAAATCTAATATTTTACGCTACTACTACTTTCTATTTAAAACCTACCTAACTTACCACAATAACTACTGACGATACCATTAACGAGCAGCTTGTTTGATTGTATAACCATTAATTTAAGCGTGATTATGTGTAAACTTGTAATGTGTATACATATATAACTGTAATAGAAATATTATTACATTATACTGACTGAGTTTTATTTAAACCACTAATTTCCCATAATATACAAAAGTGTGAGCTGTAAATGACAATAAATTTAATATAGTGATTTTCTTGGTTTGCCTTTTCATCAATCAACCTTGTTGCGTTGCGTGTAGCTCGCTGGAAGACTGGAATTGGAACTGGATCCGGATTCAATTTTCTACAAACTTGGAAGTCATGGTTTGATCTCCTTTTCTGACTACGTATTCCTTTTGACTGTATTATCAAGTATGAAATTAAGCCAATCAGTAGACTTAGATTTTTGAAATTTTCAAAACCCTTTTATGTACAAATCATTTAATATATGATTTTTGTTAGCTTCTCGTCGCCACTTTGAAATTGCGTTTCGCATGTTTGATCTCAATGGTGACGGGGATGTTGACGTGGAAGAGTTTGAAAAGGTCACTGCACTTATTCGGCAACGAACAAGTGTGGGAGCCAGACATCGAGAACTGTCCGCATCCACTAATAGCTTGAGGGTTAGTGTAAGGACAATCAAAGCTTATGAACATGAATTACTTTAAAATCTTTGTGCATGGATTCCGCGATAAATTTTTGGCATTTTTACAATTTTAGGAAACCAATTCTGCCCTGAATTCGTACTTTTTTGGGCCCAAAAGAAACGAAAAACTAACAATCGAAAAGTTCATTGAATTTCAACAACAGCTCCAGACAGAAATTCTTAATTTGGAGTTCAGGCGAAAAGGACCCAATGACGAGGGAAAAATTAGTGAGTCAGATTTCTCAGAGCTGTTGCTGGCGTATGCAGGGTATCCTGCAAAGAAGAAGGCAAGAATGTTGAAGAGAGTAAAGAGGAAGTGAGTGAAGAATTTTTTGGAGTTGAAAAATCAGGCCAAAAGAGAGGTTTATTTGCAGAAAGTTTCATTAAATTATTTGTAATTTGACAATTTACAAGGTCTAAGGAAGAAGGCTATGCCACTGGAGTATCTCTGGATGACTACTTGAAATTTTTCCACCTTCTTAGTAATATTCAGGATGTGGACACGGCTTTAACATTTTACCATATTGCTGGAGCTGCAATCGACCCAAGTAAGTTTAAAAGTTGCATATAGTTGCATTTACTTATTAATTGAATGCTCAGTAAATTAAATGACATCATACATGTTTTTCTGTTGCATCTTTAAGTTACCCTAAAGCATGTTGCAAGAACAGTAGCTCACGTGGAACTATCTGATCACATTATTGATGTAGTATTTACGCTGTTTGATGAAAACCGTAAGAAAATTATTTTTCGCCAACTTGCCTAAATTCGTGTAAATCAAATAATCTGTGGGCTAACATTTTGGTTACATTTTGTATTTTCAGAGGACGGACAGCTAAGCAACAGAGAGTTTGTCGCCGTGATGAAAAATCGATTGATGCGTGGTCTGGAAAAACCAAAAGACACTGGCTTTTTTAAACTGCTAACGTCAATCGGAAGATGTGCAAAGGAATCTATTCCTCGTTAAATAACCAAAGCAAAATCAAGTCCGTCTATTGAATGCTGAGATGGTCACCTACGAGGCTGTAAAACACAAAACTTTTCGTAAATTTTAGGGCTTCTCTTTCGTTTTTCGAAATTCGATTTTATACACTTCTTGTCGATTTACTATACAGTATAGAGTCACAAAGTATAGAGAATTAGACAAAACATCAACACAATTTACCTCTCAATTTTTCCGGTAGAATAATGTTTACGTTCTTACTGTGCGCAAAACTTTTCTTGAAAATATTTATTACTAAATGAATAATGACGTTGTGAACATTTACAAATCTATTACAAATATAAAGCGTTATAAACATAGTTCTGTAAGTAAAAAATTATCGTAATTCTGAAATTATATGCAGTTCATGTTTACTTGCATGCGTAAAACGTAATTTATAAAAACAATTGTGCAATAAAAGTATTTGGAGAAAGATAAAACAATTTCGAAGCAACATCGAGCTAATTTTTTTCAAAAATTGCTACATAAACATCAAATATTGCATTAAAACAGGAAATTTTGACGGTTGTACGCTGCATCCGCATGCCAGCTATTTTTCCGATTTATGACAAAATGATTGAGAATTCATACTATTACTGGTACATCATTGTTGATAATAATGTTCTTGTATTTTTGTTCTTTGGTGATATTTCAGTAAGAAACAAGCATTAAAAAATTGTACATTTATCCATCCTGTATATTACTTTTCCGCAGAGGTGACACCATCCACTGTACAATGCAACGAATTTCACACCTTTCTCTGCACATCAAAACTAAACTTTGACATTGCTCGTATGCTTAACTTGGGATAACGTCAATTTCCGAAGAAGTCATTTTTTTGTGTTTTACGAATTCATTGAATTGCAAGTTACAATATACAATGCAATTCTATCAACCGGCAAATACAATGGTAAAATTTCTTTTGTTTCAAGTATATTGCTCTTGTTTCATCCTTCCATATTTTTTCTCCTGAGACGTGCGTCAACTAAATGAACTGTTCGTTTGCTTTAAAAGCTAATGACCAATGATTTCATGAAAAGAAATATTAGGGCTCAAAATTTTTAATGAGCCATCATGAATTTTATCTGAATTTTTTATTGCTGCAATAGTTTTGCACTAGGAATTTTTCAGTTAGCATGGTAGGGAAATAATGAATGTGGAGGAAGGATTAGTGCCCTAGTTTACGAATAAGTAAGCACATATTTTGTTGATAGTTTGTTGTTGAGAAACAATATCAAAAGGTAATATTGAATATCGACTGTTTAACAGGTTTTGGTCACGAACAAAATCTTTTCCTCCAACATCTTTGTTCCTACTCATGAGTCCATATTATTTAGTTTCGTATATGACTTTTTTTATTCCGCTGTGTTTCCCCTTGGATTCGGAGCCGAAGAGTTTATCGAAAGATTGTGGAAGGGTTAATGATACTCACACTATACTTTTTGCATGCATTTTGGTGTGAAAAGCCATGTTTTATAGCAATCATGACGCTTATATTTAAAATACCAATCTTTCATCTTGCATATTGATTACACAATTTGCTTTTCAAACTATACGGAATAACAAAGAAAATGATGCGAAGATGACGCTAAAGTGATTTCGACATCATTCAGCTGAGTAAAAAAATAAGGTCACAGAAAATTTCTGGGGTGTTTTATTTATGGAAAATTGAATAAAATCATGTTTCCAATAAATAAAGCGCATAGTAACGAAAGTGTGAAAAAACATTCTTTTCATGAAGACCTTGAAACTTAATGAAGTATTCCTTGCAGTAAAGATCCTCACGTTTTCTGTAGTTATCTGAAGCTGAGATATGCTGAATATATTATGCATGCGTATATAGGTCTCATGACTTTTCCATTTCACTGTTTTCAAAGCAAAGGCGAAAACAAAATACTTAAAACAGACAATATTTTAAGGGATTTTTAAAGTTGTGATAGAGCAACCGGAAATAGCGGGCAGGTTTGTTGCGTGCACAAAACCCGGCTATTTGGTTACTCATATTTGAGGTGAAAATGACCGGAATCCATTTCCAAATTTCTATCAACCGTCAATTCCTGTGTATATCAACTCGACAATATTACATATGTAAAAGAAAAGGGTGATATCTTATAAAGGGGATGATGATCACGGAAAAAATATAGACATGAGTTAAAATAATACACTTCACACACACAAGCTCTCTTTTAATTAGACACGTTTCATGTTACACACATTAATCAAGATTATAAACTAACCATATTCTTTTCATAAATGGAGTCTCCATTACAACAGTACGGAGAAGTAAGACAAGATACGTGACCAGTACAAGTACAACAACAATGTAGAAAGCCTTTCATTCAGTCTTTTAAAACAATTATTATATTGCCCCACCAATTCGTGCTTCCGTTGCATTGTTGTGTTGTATACACTACGAAATTACAAAGTGTACGATACAAGCCCCCCATTCACAATTGCTGCTGTAGTGACTCAATAAAATTCAAAATATTATGTAACTTTTGTCCAGTGCGCATTCATCAAAGAAAATACTCCTTTCAGTTTAGAGTACATTCATTCGTTCCGAATCTATGCACAGCATGATTGATTAATGACATATATGCTACAATATTTTGAGTACTGTCATATTACATTACAGGACCAAATCTCAAACAAATCAATGCCATATAAAACCATATCAAGTGCCTAATTTTACAAGCGCTCGCCTACTATTTACATCCATTTCATTCATGAAATAGTAAAGCTATTCATTCATGAAAAGGGATTTCATGGGCATGCATTGTAATGTTTTTTACTACTCGTTCTCTTATCAACACCGAACGGATGAACTTCATTTTAAAATCATTATGACTTTTCACCTGCCATCATTTTCTCTCCTTTTGTATGGTTACATGTAAACCTCATGGAAGAAAAGACCAGTAGCTAAATTGAGAGCTAGTTTAATCGTCGTAAGAAAATATACATATGATCATAGGACGACCAACAATACTGAGTCTCAGTCCAAAAAAAAAACAGGGTATAATGAATCAAGAAAAAGATGCAGTCTAAAACTTCGTGGTATGGCAATTGTTGTGTTTAGTTTGTATTATGAATCATGCTCCAAGTTCCCTATATTTTTTCTTGCTATGATCTTCAATGACCATGGGGGTTGTTCACAATTGATACGATCTAATTGTTAGCTATATTCCAAACAATTGGAATGACATAGCATCTAATAAGCAACTGGAGAAAGCGACATACATTTTATGCTATTTAAGTTTTAGCTTTGCATACAACTTGTGTGGACAACATTCTTTGTTAACATTCCCTAAACTGTTGAGGGTTGAATTACAACCTGACTTCTTTTCCCTTTTTCCTCCACCTGCAAGTATTCTGTCCAACTTATTTCCGTGCAGAAGTCGGCTTGCCGCTTGGCAAATTTTTGTTGTGCTATTGGTGAAGCTAGAGTGGGTGGTTGTCATTGGTTCATGAAGTCTTGCAAACTGAAGAGGGAATCTTGCCGAACAAATGGGGAAACCGGCATGTGTATTTTGAAAGAGTGTAGAATCAAAAAAGATTCCTTGCATAATAACATGACAATGTTGCGTTGTTGTTGCTTCGATTGTGTCGCTGCATAAAGCAGAAAATGATAGAGTGTACAGCTGGTTCACTTTGCTTATTACACTCCGCGTGGGCTAAGCTTGGTTATAGGATATACACGTCTTTATGAGTGAGATGCCGTGCTTAGCCGACGCGGAGTGTAATAAGCAAAGTGAACCAGCAATAGCTTGAAGCTGTCCGTAGTCCGTAGCAGATAACACGAAAAGTAAAGTAGTTTTCCTTAAATTTGTTTTCTTCACGTTGTACTAGACGGAGTAGCTGTGACTATGTCAATATCTCGAAGAAAAAGCTGGATTTTGCTGGGTTTTTACTGAATTTATCAAACAATTATGCTAATTATGGACAAAACGGTTCTGTCAGTTAAAAAAAGATATCAAGAATTTGAAAGGGCTACCGACAGTCACAAAAACCTTTTCTTAATAAAAAAAATTGCATATATTCTGGAAAATCATGAATTAAATTCTCTTTTCAAGGTTTAGCCGTGAACTTTTCCCGAAAATTTAAATGTTTCAAGCAATTCTTGACTCATTTTATAGCTCAATTTTCATTTAATCAGAAAAAGAAATGTAATTCATCATTCATATTTTTATCTTTCTGTTTTTTTTCTGTTGGCAAGTAGAAAAAATTTTGCTCTTTGTGATCCGATCGCATTCTTTTCATTCTCATCGTCATCATAACCACGCCACCATACACATACCATCATTTAGTAATCTCTTGTCATTACGCATTTGCGAGACAAACTATAAGAAGGTAATCTTATTCTATTTAAAAGCTAGTTTGCCATATCATCATCACATCATCACCATCAGTCAACTCTCAACTACGTTGGCAATTTCCACCAGTGGTGGTTTTGATTAAATCCTAAAAAACGCTGCTTTTTTACCTTCCCCAAATTGATCTTTTTTTTAAAAAAAATTGAAGAAGATGATAGAAAAACATACAATGTTTGCTTTTCTCAAAGTGTATATTTATGTGTATTATGTAGCATACTGCATATTAGTGTAATTTGCTGTTTTCATCGACAAATATACCTTGTATAGTAATGGAATCAAATAAAAACTGTTTTAAAGTAAACCCAACCACTACCATCACCATCATCATCATAATAAAAGCATCATACATAATATTACCAGAACAAACTACTACTCTTCTTCTTTTTTCTTGTGTGTTTATTGCACTACTTTGTATCAACTTGATAATGACGACGATGATTACGATGTGATGACAAAAGCAAAGGCAAAATCAAAGGGAAACTCGGTCTCTGGTGGAAATATGGCTTGAATTGAACTACAAAGTAAAGGGAAAATCTCATACACTAACTCATATTGGTGTTTGTGTGTGTAGTGCAATGGTATCATCATCATCACATCACCTTTTGCCACTACCACCACTAAACTCTCATACTCTCAAGCCTTCTTCTCTTTTATTCCGTACATAACAGAAATATAGTAAAAGTAAAGCGAATAGCAAGGTTCTTTTGGTCGTGGTGGTTGTCGTGAGGGATAGGGATTTCGTAAAGGGGAAAATGTTACATACACAATATAGGCAACTACACCGTGCTAAAATAAATGTTGTATGGGAACAGGCGAATGTGGTAAATGGTAAAGCAGCATCATCATCACCAGAAGTTCGACTCAACTTGCCTCCCTTCTTCTCTCTTCGTCTTGTTTCCTAAATGCAAAAGGCAGTAGAGTGAGTTAAGTTAGTGGCAATGGCAAATGGGAATGTAAAAGTAAGTGTATAGAACGGTGGTGGTGGTGTGGGCAAAAATTGGAGTAGTAGAAATAGCAGCAGTTGTTTGTAGTAGTAGATGTGATAAGGAAGAATGGCCCAATCCACTGGTCTTGGTGGCTGCTGTCTTGATGTTATTATACACACAAAGTTTCCCAATTGAACATGCCATTGCCATAGGAAAAAAAAGACGTAGAGAAGAAGAAGTAGCTTTATTTAGCTTTGCCTCAATGGTATTGGTTACTACTGCTAAAAGAAGTAGAAAAATTGAAGTGGAGGTGCATAATATGACGATAGGATGTGCACAAAGTTAAAGCCAAAGGGAAATGGCCTTATGCTTGTATGTTTGAGAGAGAGGAAGAACGCAACGTGTGTGTTGTGTGTGTGTATTCTATATGCATGGCCTGTTCTAAGTTATAATGATGATGAGATGAGAGTTGTGTGTGAGGCTTTAGCTTTGCCTTTTTGCTTGATATTATAAAGGAGAAGGAATTTAGCCCATAGCCCAATAGTTCTCCATTCACTTTGCATTGTGCACACACTGCTCAGTTTTGATTCGGGATTTTTTAGTGACCGGAGCCCTGACCCTTGGTAAATTTCACTTTTCCATAGTCATCGACTTTTGAAGGTAAGCGTTGGAAAAAATTTCAAAATTTTACCCTTCCGTTTTAAAGATATTTCCATATTTCCAACATCACTTTTTTCCATTTGTTTGTGTGCAAAAATTGAAAAGAGTCGAGGGAAAATGTGCGCTAACTGTGTTTTTCGTCTTGTTTTTCACCTCTGACGCCTGACAAGGCTATGGAGGGGTGAAATGTGGCATGTGACCCTATAAACCGGCATAGTTCCCTTTTTACTTTTTTAAATTTCTTGCAAATTTGCGAAAAAACTTGTTAGTGGTTGTTTGAGTTTCCCGAGAGCAGAAATGTGAGTGACGGGACAGGGGTGTCCAAACGTCCTTCCCACTGTTATTGCATGTTTTCATTGGGTTTTGACCCAAAGTTCATTTTTTAGGGAGGAAAGTGGTCTCAATCGGTAGGGTACATTGTTCTGGTCATAGTCTAAATTGAGACCAAACCCCCAGGGGGAGTTGGGAGTTTGCAAAATCTGTTTTTCTCACCCACTCTCTATACAGCTTAAGATATGGTTGGTGTTTGGTCACTCTTGCCCCCTTATTCCCATAAGCAGCCATTCTACGAAATAGCACTACTAACTCACACAGGTATACATATTATTATATGTACTCTACATTATGTTACTTTACTATATTATGCCTTCAAGCTGAGCTTTACGTAGCAGGTTTTAGTAGAGAGAATGAACCAAAAAGACATTTAGGTATCACTATCATCATCATATTATCATCTCATTCTCATATCAAATTCAAGCTTACTGGTAAACGTGTACACACATTGGCAAATAGGTAACCAAAAGGCATAAACACCAAACAGAGTTGAGTTTTTTTGTTGGATCAACATATTTTTTTAGAGACCACCGAAGAAATTAACTTTTCCACCTATTCACCACCACCCACCCTGCATATTTGAAAACTTGTCCAAATTATCTTTCATCAGACACTTCATTTAAAATAAAATGATTCCTTAATTTAAAAAAAACAGACCTTTAAAGTTTAAATCAACAAGAAATGTTTGCAAAAATGGTAGTCTCATAGTGCCCCCTGGCCCTAGCTTACCTGACACAGTAGAATAACAAGCTAGTAATTAGTTTTCTCTTTCCATATAACCTTTTTAAAACTTTAGTATTTCTTGCAATCTATTATTTGAAAAGTTTTGTTGCTCAATATTATTCGCTAAAATTTTCTATTTTCGTAATTAAATGTCAAAGAAAGAAAGTCATTCCTCTAACAGTATTCTTGGAACACGTCGAAACGGAACAGTCAATTTGACATACTAAAATACCCGAATTATGACATGTCAAACACCTTTACTCCAATTTATTTTATCCTTGTTCCCTTCAAAAGCCGATGAATTTGTCCACATTTAGATCGATCCGATTTCGAACTTTGCCCCACTGACTCCATAATCACGTACGATCACAAAAGTGCGCAACTCTGCATAGAAACTACAAATTTTTACCTCATAGTTCAGCATTTAACTCATGACTTTTTTACATCATGAAACGGCAGTCATACATCACTTCCCACAATCCGCTACGCATTTTACCATTTTTCTACTTATCTTCTTGTGTAGCCACTTTTGTGCATGACCCCATCAACCACAGTAAAAAGAGCAATGCAATGGGGAATAGATACTGGTGGTGGTGGTATGTTTAGTTAGGTTTATCGTGTATCTAAGTCAAGTATATCTACTTCAGGATAATTATTCAATTCTAGAGCTTATTTTGCTGTTTACTTTCATAACAAAAATGCACCTAGATAACACATGTAACTTGTACTCTGATAATATATATGTCATACCACATGCGGCACCTTATTCCACTACACATCTTCATATTAATAATATCATCATCACCTTTTTGTGGAAACAAAGTGTTTTTTTTCAACAACCATAATAATAATGGGAAAAGCCAAACAAAAACAGTGTATTATTTGAGTGCATTGTAATCAAATTCATTCTACTGACATGACAGAGCGCGTGCATTAAGTGTGCATGTATCTTCTTCTCATCAACATCATCATCTCCTCCTCTCATGCACTTGTGTACTTTATAGAGTGTTATGTTGTAACTCAGTCGCAAAACAGAAAAGGGGTAATTCATCTTGACGTTAATATCTCTGTTTGACTAAAATATGAAGTAAGCTCAACTTGTATAATTTCAATGTACTCATTTATCAAACGATTACTTCATTACTGTAGTTTATTCGTGGTGTGTGGACGACTCCCAACAAATAGAAAATTGAAATATATCTTTCTGGTCCATGAAAGTGTATTCATACTCATATTTCATTGCAGTGATGAGGATTATATTGAAGATGCTCGTTAAATCCTCATACAATATGCTATTAATTTACTAATTAACAATTTACTGAATCTCTGACTAATTTACTGTATTTCACTTGAGTTTTCTGTGACAAAATTGAGAATAATTACAACCAATTTTTGTCAATGTTTTAAGCAACTGCAACTGTATGAAATTGTGCAAAACAAAAAATTATTATCAGAGAAAAATCGGAAATCATTAAAATTAATGCATGATTTTTTTTGCTGCGTTCACCTACATCCCTATTTCACCTGCCAATTCTCTCAGCATCTGCATCTTATTTGTATGAAACCGTTTCTCTTGTTCCTCCTTCTCGTAGTCTTGAACCCTCGGTTTCTTTATTATGTGATCTACACCAATACTAATGACATAATCAATCATGATCGACTCGAACATAATCAAACAGCAAGCTAGACTCAATTGGAATCTAACAAAGACCTCACAAAAGCAATATCAATATCGTTACACCAATTCCATACACTACTACTCATACTGTTTTTTCGGGAAAGCTTTACCATCACTCATGTACATATAAATACATTTTTGAAAGAAAATTACTGTTATTGCATTGTAGACTGTAAATGATTGCTTGTTTTGGTTTTTTTAATAATTCAAGTGCAACTACATATCTAGCGGTTTACTATACAACTTATATATATATATACATACAGTCATCGTCCGTCTTTCTTGTACTCTTTTAAAATAATTTTTCATAATAACTACACATTTGAAAAACTGCATACTACATAGTTTATTAAAATTTGTTCAATTAAATATTAGAATTGGATTGGCATATTACTCATAGTTTGAACAACGGTTTTCCTTTTTAATTTGGACTGGAAGAGGTTGAAATAACATTCTAGATTCCAGAAGATACATATATACATAGTCAAAATTATTTGGTAAAGTATGTGAACATGGAGTTGTGAGTTTGGAACTGTCTTGGAAACAATTTACAGTTACAGTAAGAAAGAAACACTTTTTCTCTACATGG
>JAQIWN010002244.1:0-16616 GCA_034699025.1 Entomobrya cf. arborea Gr-Col-00668 | reverse complement strand
GGCTTGGGCAGCATTTGATACCACATCTTTTTGATTCCGCAGTTTTTGCTGCTAATAGCCCAGTGGAAATCCGACTTAATGTCAGCGAATGGCTGCAGCAGCATCACCACCAGCACCATATTAACAGAGAGCAGAATCGCATTCCTTAACAGGATGACGCAAGGGGAATTGACCTACTTTCTCTCCACTTCTACCGTTTTCACATGGCGTGCATAATAATAAGTAACACAGTACACCTCACCTGCTTACCTACAAACATTGACCTAAAATTCATTCATTGCGATGAAGTTAAAAAAAATCCTTTACTACAACCACCACCACCACTATTTGCTATTAAATCACTTCTATGAAAAATTGTAGACAGCCTAATGTAATAAAGTTGCGTTAGCAAATGTTTGAAACGACTTAACTGCTTAGAGATATTTCTGGACGAAGTATTTCGATTAAAAGAATTACTATGTTTCTCATTAATTCTTACGGAATTTCATACAAATACCTTCAAGATTTTTTCATTCTATTCTGTTGACAAGTGTTTGTATAAATATGTTACAGAGACAGACAGATCCACGTAATGAAACATAAAGTCTCCTAAAATATGCATGTGCTACTTTAAAATGCCAATATTATAAAAGGAAAAAAGTAAACGTGGCTTGGTGGTTGATTGTAATGATGATGATGATGGCAGTGAATGAGGAGAACTGAGAGGAAAAATGAGGAAGCAGTTAAGCCAGTCCTCCTACCATAATATCACCACAAAAATGTATATGCATAATAGGAGCTCTACTTTTTCGCACACCAACATAACTGTTTCTCTTATTTTTTTTTTGTTATTAGGTGCAGTAATTCTTTGAAATGGTTTATAAACGATCTTCCATTTAGCTAACTGAAACTATTTGATATCTTGTGCTAAATATCAAAAGTAGCAGTAACAGGAGTTTTACTGCCTACAGAAACATTTTATGCAATCAAGTAATCATCATAGTTTAACGTGATTACTTAAACACATGCGTGTCTTTGAGAGTTAAGCCCTTGGATTAACTATTCGCTTCGTAGAATTGCTCTTGATATAATAATTGTTAAGGAAAGAATCCAATCATGCATTGTAATGAAAATGTGCAATAATAAGAGAGACACGAGTTATTAATAATTATTAATTAACACTTGCCTTAGAGGAAAAAATTCATAAAAATACACATTACGTATAAAAAATAGGATTTAATTATGTCTTTTATGGCTCCTGCGTGGTGTGTGTAATCAAGCTAGAATTACACAAAGCTTGTATGTAACTTTAAAATGTAAAGTGTAAAAACTAAGCGCTTTCCTTTCAGATCAGATTCACTTTTTAGTTTTGAATTCAGCCAAAAAAAAATTGATCTTTGTAAAAATAGAAATGTTACACATTGCACATATATTACACTTTTGGGTACTCTATCATACCTTTTACAACTTTATCTAAACATGAAGTACTTGATGCTATTTTGTAGACACTTTAGCTACCCTTATAATCAACGTACTATGCATACTCTGAAAACCCACAATCTTCGTATTCGATCATTCAATCAATCTTGTCGTCGGTTTCTCGTGGCATAACTTTCAAATTTTCTGTTGGCACATCTTTGTGGAAATAAAAGGAATCTACTCGGTTATAAGGTAGTTGTGGCAAGTCAAACAGCAAAAGGGGGATAGTTGTGGGCATGTAGCTTTGATACGGTTAACAGTTTGCAATTATTATCATTGCCACTGTGCATAATATGCTTAATATGTTATTATTATGGGATTATGCAAGCACATGAGAAATATTATACAATTGTCACCACGCCAATAGATATTATTAAAGTGGTCGATACAAAGGCAGTAGAAGATTAAACTGACACATGTCAATACATCAAGCTTATATGTATGTATCTATTAAAAACTATCAAAATGTATTAAATGAGCAATGATGCGGACAATAAATTACAAACGATCCATATGATTTTACATGGTCTAGTATTTATGGTATTTACGAATGACTTCATAATAGATGCAGTTTAGCACAGCATTTGTTTTATTATTTTGACATGACAGTACACTCGAATCTGTGGTGGTTGAACTATACACATGCCAATCATTTTACATTTCATGTATGAAAATCAATAAGAATAGTGTAAAATTAGAATTTAAGTAGCTGTTAATAAACAGATTTGGTCACGTTGATTTTGATCATGTTAACGTTTACGTGCTAACAACAACAATATAATATCATTTAAGCCAACATCATTTTATTCTAGGATGTGGGCTACTACGCTGGATTCGTTCTAGATACACGAAATTTTTTTTTGCAATTTGGCAAAATGGTTCAGATTAGTTCAAAATTGCAAGCCAAGTTGTACATTAAATATTAGGGTATTAGCTAGGTTATAGTTTTATAGCTAACTCTAAAAATATTCTGAAGCTATAAAATATGACAACAAGTATACATTGCAGACAAAAGTGTATAAATGAGCATAACTGTTTACATTAAACATTGCGTCGATCAAATGAAGGATGAAGATCGATCGAACAATGAATGAATGAAAGAGCTGACTGAAGGCACGCATCTAATGCTGGCTGCGTTTCTACATGTATCATTTATACACAGTTGCAGTCGTGAGATAGATCATGATGATATTTGGGATGATAATGATGTTAGAATAGATGTTAATTTATTATCAGTCAGTCAGTGAGAAATCGCAAGTGCTGAAAGAGTTGGAGTGGGGTTTATGTAACTCAACTTGGAAAAGATTGGAGAGAAAACTTTTTGAAACGCCAGGTTGAATTTAAGCCATAATAAAAGTCTTGTTGCGCTTTCGACAAAAAAAATAAAATTTGTAAGGAGGAAGTTATTTCTCCTATTTTACATTTTGTAAAGATGCACCTACACGTTGCAATTGGAAGATAAAGGATCGAAAAAGGTACGAAAATATTTAAAAATCTACGCGATCCCTTTATAATTAATTCATATTTAGGGTCTTTCTTATACAGATAAAATTTCAATTTCAAGTCATAAATATCGTCGAGCATGCCATTTTACAAGAACTCTCTGTTGCCTGTATATTATATTTTGTGTTCATTTAGTGTTCATTAAAATATTATTGATGGTTAATAACAAATTCATTTTTCTAATAGAAGGCTGAATAGCTTCTTTAATTTGCCTACATATTTTTATTATGCGTATTAATTTGGTTCCGGGAAGATAGATATCCGCTCATGTGTGCGTAAATTAATATTAATAATCAGGTTCCCTTGTAGCATTAGATTATTTCTACAAACTTGCGTATGTATGTAGGTATACTTGATACATACGTAAAATGTTTGTTGGTAGTGCATACATGAATTAAGTTCATTAAGCTCTCGTTATTCCCCATTTTCAACCAGCTTTTCATATCTTATCTTTTACCCTAATCTTATCTCCACTTGAACGATAATAATCTTCCATTTACCATCACTAATTAATTTCATATTTATCATTTATTATCATTATCACCAATTAATTCTGATATAGTAGGCCAGACAATAATGGGGTTATTTTGCTTGATAATGCCAACTTGCATTTACCATACCATGTAAAGTAAGTTAGTTTGTTTATTGGATTTATTGGCTTTTAGTTCCTCTCACGAAAACTAAACAAAATACCAGACCAGAAAAGCATAAACATCGCAATGACAATTTAAGTATTATCGTCGTCAGCATTATGGGTTCGGCGGCGACAGAATTAACTGAGCCAGCATAGCGGAGTTGACTGGCAAATAAAAGCTATTTTCCTGATAAGAATTTGTCTCACGGTTCGGTTCTCCACTTTGACGTTTGTAAATAATTTATTCTATTTCATGCGTGGTATGCCTGCTGTATCAAATTGAAGATAATTCAATTCATTATGGGCAAACGCAAATATACACCTACGACATTTCTGTTGTGGTTACATCCACATCCTGTCGCTGTCTTTCAAATAAATGTTCTCGTTTATGAAAAGACGCTGGAGAAAACAAAAACCTGGAATATGCTACACACTTTTGTTGCATGTTACGTGATGGGTTCCTAGGAAATAAAGGTTAGCGTACTTGCTTGCTTGTTGCACAAAACATACCATGTGTCTTATACGCCTTCACCCGAAATCCATTATAGTTGTTTTCCAGCTTTTTCCAAAAACTCCCACTTGCTACTCTTTACGTAAATATTTGACGTATTTTAGGCTGGCTAGGCTGCCTTCTGGATTTGAGGTTCGTCGTGATGATGTCATAGATCTTCTCCAAAATATGTTTGTCACGACCAAGGCAGCGCCAGCGAAGGGTATAAATGCTTATGTATCACGAGTGCAATAAACCTTACTTTTAATCTATTGTATATGTAAGCTTACTAGCGGATTTGAATATTTAAACACTCCATTCCAGAGAATTGGTTTTATGACTCATTACATATATCATGGTATTACACTTTTACTAGTATTACCGCCACAGGGTTGCATAATCAATAAGTCAACGTTGTTCCAAGAAATAAATCGTTTTGATGAGGTGGATTACTCATTTTATAACAGTTCGTTTTATAAGTTCAAAATATAATTGTCTTGGCTTACTACGCATCGACGCGACGTAAACAACATGAGGATGTTGGTTGCTTAATACCGTTTGTCGTCTTCGTCAACTCTTCCCACACCTTTTACAATAGTGTCTCATAATAAACCATGCACGGCATTAGGTAATTGTAGAGTAAGGTGTTATGGAGGACACTATTGCAACTACATATACTATAAATTGAATATCCAGACTAGACAAAATGTTGCGTTTCAGCATATTATACCATGTTTAAAGTAACAATTGAATATAATAGGTGTATATAGGTATGCACGTCACATCAACATCGTAACACTCTTTCATGCTGTTTTATATTTTTACGCATTCGATTGCTCAATAAAAAAATTTGCCAGTAGCAAGGAGCAGTAAAAAATGAAAGAGATGGGCCAGACCAGTGCCAACCCCAATGTAACCATTATTACTTCAATTTACTCTACTTCAACGGATACATCCTTACATTAGCATACATTATTGGAAGACTACATTGAGCAAAAAGTGCGCTATAAAAAATTGACCATGATAGAGAGTAATTTACTGCGGTATATAATGACATTGCAGAAATACCCAAAGCACAAATTTAAATATGCATCGATATGAAATTTATTAGAGATAAACATATGGATACACCACCCAGTTAGTTGGGTCAAGAAAGATAAACGGACGAAGATTGTGTGTGTGTGTTTATTTAAAACAATATAGGATATACGTAGAAAATACGCAGCAGGCACAAAACAAGCTTAATATTTTACCATTCGGACTTTGCTCTGTTACAAGAACAACCGCTGCTGCAAAAAACAAAAACTCCTATAGAGAAATTTGCAGCAGTAGAAATACAAAGCCAAAATAGCCCTTTACCTGCAAGTTTAACATTTTCGCAGCAGCAAAAACAACGCCACAACCACTACCAAATAGCATAACCTATAGACAACGTCAAAAACGCTCCAACAAAGCAGTTAATTTGACTGCTGTTGTGTTGATATTTTCTTGCACTGAACAAAGTACAACGCCTGCTGGCGCTGCTGCTGTTTTGTTGAAAAGAATGACTGAGATGGCCTTGGCTATGGATATGTTTCCTCTTTTCTTAATACTGCCAGCAGTTTACTTTTATATTGTTACTCATACTCATGTAGCAAAATATATTAATAAAAAACTGGTCAGTCGCCAGAATAGTGGACTAATGCAATGCAATATGTACTATTACATTATAGCAAAGCAAGTAGAAAAAATGTAACGGTAAATGCCAATCTTACTCTGCAGAACAGAGCGCACCAGTCATCATCATCTTCATGTGCATGAATAAAATGCTCTTAAGAGATAGATAGGTAAATATGAAAATTGCGGATTACGTAGTTAAGTTATAAAGTAGGATGTTGGCTTGTGTTTTGGATACTGACTGGGGATGATGATGTTCCGAGATAACTAAACGCTTTGGTTCAACTTCTGCACAGATGAATCTAAACGAGTGTAAATATTTTGTAGTTTTATATTTTTTAGTAAATAAGATAGACAGGTGTGTGGAAAAGAAATATATGAGTGAATGAATGAACATGACAGCACAAATGCGATAAGCTTCAATAATTCAATCTTGGTTGAGTTTACCACGAAATGAGCACTGTGAGCTTTTCATATGAAAAACAAATTTGGCAATTTTTAGATTTATAATGTGATGTATGTGCAGAAATATGACGTACTGTAAATTTGTGATTTGTGTGATCAAAGGCAGCGAAAAATTACAAGGTAGGGTTAAGAAAAAGAAAGTTTCTTTAAATTGGCTTATGAAATACAAATGAAAGAATTACATTTTTTATTTAGTATTACGAAGGCATCAACAAATTATCGGTTGATCTGATTAAACGATGTTTTTGTGGGTTCCTCTTATTAATACAGCGCATTTTAGAAATTATTTTAGTTAATAAGTAGTTGAGTTGGACTTAGGGGAAATATATTCTTGACATTATACGAACACGAACTAATACATGAATTAAAAAGTTAGAGATGTTAGGGTGTATGGATGTAAGTATAAGGTCATTATTTCTTAATTATCCGATTTAACTTATAACACAGATTTCAAAAAAGGTTTATTTGTGAGGCATGCTAAATACGATTACTTTTTTGGCTCGTTCGGCTGATTTTGCTACGTTTGGGTTGCAAGTGCAATTGCACTGAAGGACGTTTATTTGAGAGGGTTTTTTGATCACCATAATCGTCACCATAATCTTTTTTTTTTTGCTTGTACTTTCCCAGTTGTATAAGGAAAGAAGATTAGGAATGCAGATATTTCATTTCAGTACTTTAGTTTCACCCATCATAAAAAATCGTATTGTTTGCTATACGTATTGGGTTTTTGATATGATGCACGATAGCTCATATAAAATTTGCGAGTGAACGGAAAAGTACGAAGTATTTGGAATTACAAGTGTGGCATTGGGTGAGTTTCTCAAATGATTTGCTTTTCACCATGAAGGCTGAATGCATACTTTGTCATGATGTTGGAACCAAGAACCACCTCCAACCTACATAATATAACGGACATCACCATCGCATCGACATTTCACCACGAGTAATTTTGTTATGTAAGAATGTTATAGAACCCTGGTCCTCGTGCAAAAAAAACATAAAATAGGACAAACACGAGGCACAAACAAGAGTGCAAGCTTGGAGCACAAGGTTAGACCAAAGGAAAAAAGTACTCTTTTATATTCTAGCAAGGCATATTTGAATTCATCCAAGTGACACAAAATTGAGAGTGAAGGGAGATGTAGTGCAAACAAAAACCGAAATTGTTGGTAGTTGCATTAAATCCGAGAACACCATCTTTGTAAAAATTTACACATGTATAGGGTATGTAAATGTTGTATGATATTGATTTAGTAATATTGAAATCGCCAAACGTAGTCAGTTGGTAAGGCAAATAAAATTAAAAAAAAACTTTCAAACTACTACGATTTTATTGCAAACAATGTTTAATACTATATTATAATGATGTGTGTGTAAATTTGAAGTGTGATGCAGACAAGGAGGCATACACATGAACAAACATTTTTTTGAAAAGAGGAGGAGGCGTATTTTGAAGTCAAATTGAATCTCATAGGGATTCGGGATGTATGATGCATAATGTGGAAGGTTAAAAAATCAGAACAAAGTAGAATGCCAAAGAAAAAGTCCGAAGTACTAGGCAGCTACTTGGTTGTTCAAAATAATGTGATATATATGTGGTAACTTGATGACTTAGGAAAAAAGGTAAATTAAATACTAAAACACACATAAATAGACATGGGCAAACTAAATGCTATTGTGAATGATCATAATAATATAATGATTTTGCCATCATGGTAGTGTAGTAAAAGTGAGTTTATCTAATGGTGATTGTTTTACCATTCTCTAAGAGCATATTAAGGTTAGCGAGAGAGTAAGTGGCTTTGAGTGAAAGAAAAGGGGCACAAGAAAAGAATGCTGTTACTGAAAGCAAACGAATAACTGAACATTGTAAATTACGGTATTATGCATTACCATCATGTTGTGAGAAAAATAGTGGAGTGAACAGAATGAAAATGTTAGAAAACGAAACGGGTTTACTTATGTCTCCCAGTTTTTTTTTAACAGATGAGCCATCCGAATTATTATTTAAATTAATGGGTAAAGGTTTGCATGCAAAAAGTATATCGAAGATATAAAATAATATGGTTAGATTTTTTTTTGTAAAATGTGGTTCTTAAATTCATTATTCCTTATGCCAAATTTCAAAACATTCATAGATGGACAGACAGACAAGCCTAATCCCCATTTCAAAACTTTTTTTCTTCCCATTTTACATTTTTCTCTTTGTTAGACACACACGAACATCAAAAATCCCTTGGTTCTTTTGCAAAAAAAGAGAAGATAATAAAAGTAGTCTGAAAGTCAATCTCTCTCTCTCTTTTCGCTTCCGCATCGCGTTAAAACTATACAAACACACACCTCAAAATACTATAAACCATTAGACCACGAGCAAGTAAAACAATTCATACTTTGAGATATGTAATGTACGCCTGCTTGCTAGCAGAAGCTCGAAACATTCACCAGCATAGTAGTAGCGTACATTGTTGTAACTGTAGTCAAAATGTTAAACTGCCTTGTATTATTTTTCAAGGCATTGTCAACTTTTGTACACACAAAAATGCTCTCAACAGAAATACATTAATGGCCTGGTATATTACGCGGCGATCTACAATAAAAACAAGGAGGGATGCATGTGCAAGGAATCAAGTTTCTATCCTGCAAATATTCAACTAAGCTTGTAAAGGAAAAAGGTCTGTGTTAGAACCCCACGAGGCGATGATGATCATGATCATCATGACGAGAAACTCTTTTTCAATGAATTTTACTAGTAACAAAGTTGTACTGGTGCTAGTAAGTGGTGTTGTATGCTGGGTTTGTAGTTTGTTGGCTCCTTCTGGTTTTGATGATAATTTTGTATGGTGAATAGAAGTTCTGCTCGTGTGGCTGGTGTGCTATTGTAAGTAAAGTAGTAGTAGTATTTTTGCCTGCTATCCTTTCATACGTTAATCCTTTGCAAGGAAAAAAAGGTAAAAAGGAAAATCAAGCGGACTAAAAGAGAATAGACAAGGTAGCAGAGCAGCAAAGTACAAAGTAAGCCAAAAGAAGAGGAATAGTCTAAAAAGATTTTTTTTTGTTTCATTTCACTTCTCTGTTGGTGCGGTGCATTACTTTTATAACAAACTTACAAACTGTGTTTGGTGCGGTGCTCGTTCATCTCGTTAACATTTTATATGTTGTATGTGCTGGTATACTGCAAGAATAGGCAGACAGACAGTTGTTGCGTTCCAGCAGCACAAACGAGTGCACAAAAATTTTTGTGAGTTTTCTCAAGTGAATTTTAATCAAAGAAATTTAAAAAAAAGGAAGGATATTTTTGAAAATTGGATAATTCAATCCAGTAAATTAATCAACTTTTTTAAAGGTAAGGAAACAGATACACAAATTATTTAAAGTTTGAGTATAAAGCGTTTAGTGAGGTTGAAGAATGCAGTAAAGAAGTTTTTTTCTGTGAGGTACCTTGTCGTACCTGTTTCTTGTTTAAATAAATTATTTTCCACCTGCTTAAACTTAATTTCATTTTAATTTTTTATAAAAATCGTTATGTGTACATTGTTATATATTTGCTTCTATATTCTTGGAGATGATTTATTTGTTTGTTTGCATTTATCGGGGGAAAAAGTTAAGAGTTTTGGGGAATTTTTTGAATGAATAGAAAAGTTTTAAGGAAAAAGAGAAAATTATAGAAATGAAATCTAAAGGAAATTGAAGAGGTTTTTGTGAAGTTTACTCATTCCACTCTTCCATCTTCAATGAATATTCCTAGTAATCATATTCTTGTATTCTCTTTCTGCTCTGCCTTTTTGTATGTGACGTTTCCGTTACATTTTCAATTTTACTCATTAGTATAAGTAGCTGAATCAGTGTTGTTTTTTTGTGTGATGTGGTTTAAATTCCATTTGAATCTCTCTTGTCGTCTGTTGTCTCCTCTGCTATTCCTCCTCCGTGTAATAACCTTATTATGTAATAGACATTACGTGGATGTACTCCACAACTTCCACATGAGTCATCTGACCTTTTTGATTCACGTGTGTGGGTGTTCTCGCGTATATATAAGTTTGTGAGGTTTTTTGAATGATACTTCTATACAACATTTTACTTCATCATTATCAGCGTATGAGCGTCGTATCGTAAGTATTGCTTACTCGGAACATCTCTAGCAGCGGTGGTGATGATAGTAATGGAATTTTTTGTGTTATGGACCCCGTTCTATGAACTCAATTTTCTTTCTGAAGAAAAATAAAACTGTTCAACAACCCGTTCTTCCATTTATTCACCTACGCTTTCAAAGAGAGAAAAATGATTATGTGAAGGATATTGAAATTAATGCATAATGCTCTTTGAGAGATGGAAAAGTTTGTCTTTTTCTTGATAATGTTTGGCTACTACAGAAAGTGCATCTTGTGCAAAAAAAATATGATAAAAGTTTACTTATGATAAAATCAACAATACTATGGCTCATAGCTTGTATAGCTTGTAGTGAAAGGTGTTTCTTATGTTTTCGTAATTGTATTATATTGCAACGTTTATATAAGTTGGGCGATCATACTAATATCAAAGAATGATTCATTTTAAACGGGAAATGGATTTTTAATGAGTAATTCCAATTCCTCTTGGTTATCTCCAACAATTGTTATACTGGTTGGTGCAAAATCCATGATTGTTCTGTCGAATTTTTGCAAGTCATTTTTGCTCAACTGTTTTTGTTGTCGATTTTTTTCATAACCAGACAAAGGAATAAAGGATAATGATGACGTTACCACTATATTAAAACGTTTTTCTGAGAAATTGATGACGCTTTTTTCGACTTTTATTATACAAATAGCTTAGATATTTTGTTTTGATTAATATTTTTTTTGGAACTTGGCGAATTTAAATATTATTAAACCTTGTCCAATAGTTTGTTAGATAGAATGATTCAGTTAGTTTTTTCTCATCTTCAGTAGACAGAGGCTGAAAAATGGGAAAATATGTTTAAATATGTGACCATTTTGTGCAGTAATATTTAGTCCACACGTGGATATAAAATTAAATAACAATTTACATTTTTCCCAGTAAGTAAACGACATCTTATATGCGTTTCTTTTTTTATCTCTTTGTCCATTTCCCTCTTCGTAATTTGCGTATTTCACATAGTTGCACTTTATGTAAATCTTTTATATGGAAATCCATGCTAGTAGTTCAATAAAAAGGGAAAATGTGCACATGCTTTTCTGATTTGATCCAATTAACAGTTTGAGATTCCCAAATATAGTACTGCCCATTTTGTTCGCTGCTGGACACATGTAAAATGTAAGATAGTGGACGACACGGGGTAATATTTTAATATTTTTAGTTGCATTTTAGCACGTATTGTAAGGCCGAATAAGCACATGTTCTTTTTAGAATTTATGTGTATCCAAGACAACGAACATGACATACTTTTAATAATAAGAAATCAAGGATAACTCCACGTTGTTATTTTGTTATACATACTTAAATGCAGATTTAAATGCGATTTTACAGCATACTTACACATTTAAGGCTTTTTAATAAGAGGAAGGGAAGCGTAAATCATACGCATGCACATGCAACTTTTGTATGCATCATTTCATAACCATTAAATTTAGCATTGGTGGCAGTTAAACACCTTACGATATACATACCAATTTAGTGTACTACAACACGAAAAAAATAAATCAATATTTTTTTATCGTTCAGAGAGCACAAGTATAATAAATTCTATAATAGTAAACGTTCTGAACTACTTCCGCTCCCTCTCTCCCTTTAATCTAATTTCATCAGCTGCCAAAAATTTAATCATAAAGCTATAACATAACCATTCAACTGTTTCTTCGATATGTATAATATTAGCTCAATTTCAATCACCATAAATCATATGAATGAATGAACACAGATTTATCCGCGAATTTCCAAGAGTATTGTAACAGAATGGAATGCTAATTAGGGAAATATTTTTAATTATGTACATAAATGGGGTTTATATGACAGTTGGAATATTTTAACTCAAACATAACTTAATGCATGCCTTTCATTAAATAGGAATGCAAATATTCAAGTTCAAGTAGTTAATATGATTACTACTGTCCATCCACTTGTGACTAACACATGTACACTTTTGTTTCAATCAAAAGTCGAGAATAGTTTGCTATAATTCATCCATTTGATTGCCCATTCATGTATTATAGTACGTTATGCTATAACTCCTTCATCTGCAAAACTGCAGAATGTGTTCTACTTCTAATATGCAACGGCGGCAATCGGTGGTGGTAACGCTGATGATACGATTAGTATTGGTTAAGCGAGGGCATCGGATTCACAGAACAGGACATCATGAGCAAAAGCGGACGATAAGAGAAACATCGTAAAATAATCATGATGATCACCACGGTTATAGCAGCATACTCTCACACAGCGCAGCGCGGTAATCATTTCATTTAATTGCGTCCTTAGCACAGAGGACAGACATGCAAATTATAATATACAACAACGTTGAAAGATCAAGGTTGAGGAGATTTATGTATGTGGCGTTGTTTGTACAAACTGAACTATGCAGGTTATAAGGCTATATAGGTATTAGCTATGACATCTGCCAATAAAGTTAAAAATCGTTAAGTGTACCTAATCTTGTACTTTAACTTTGTCATAAATGCATATTAATAAACTTTGATAAACTTCAAATATTTTGGGGTTTAATGTTTGCGTAGTGTGTGTATGAATGCTGACAATTTTAACTAGCCAATCATGTGTAACAAAGCTGCTCGACACCAGAAGGCACAAGACGATTAAACTGTTAAAAGAAAATTTTAAGGTACCAGGTACCTAATTTTTAAACAATGATCTTCGTTGTGCGTTGTATGGTTGGAAAGATTAGAGAAGCTTGGAAATATATTTTTAATCATTGCTATGTTTTGTAATATCGATTATGTTGCAAGACAAAGTCTAAAAAAAGAAATGCCACGTAACTTAGTAAACGATTAAATCCGGATTAAATTATTGATTGGTTAAGAAAGGTTGCTTTGAATGATCATGATCCGACCCGACCAACCGATTGATTGATGGAAAATGGATTTACTTCCATTTTTTATGCATCTCTCAAAATTATCAATCCATTTCGGTTTTCGTATATATATTGCATAGCTGATAAGGATACACGAGGAAAATCATTTGAACGAATCATTATGTTATATTTTTATCACTTACTGCATGATAAGGAGAACGACATGATTTTTTTTGGCTCTACTGCATAAAGAGTCTCTTGTGTAATGCACTGGAAACACGTTTCTGGATTTGTGTCGATAAAGAAGGAGGAGGCGGGGAGCAGATAAGGAGTTTTACTATACATGATACTATATGCATGGTTAGTTCATGGTGAGAATGGTAACATTCTGCAGTAGAAGAGATTTTTTTGGTAGTCTGACTTTTTTCTGTTCTACTTTTTTGTGATGAGATGGAAAAGTATGTGGATTACGGAATGGAATCGTTTGTTTTGTGTGAGTAATCTTTGTTAAAACCCAAGCCAAAAAAACCAAACCAGCCTGTATAAAATGTCAACGAGTAAAAATAAGTAGAACAACGAACAACATCGTTATGTAAATAAAATGCATACCTTAAAATACATATATACATTTTATATGTAAGTAATTTATGCATATTACTTGTATGACTAAAAATGTCTTAGGCCAGTGGTTAGATTAATGAATGGTCATAGTCTACAATGGATGATTATGTTTTATGTAGAGCAGAAAAAAAAGACAACAGCCGCATACATAACACAACAGAGTAAATCGACTAGCACTTCATTATCATTTTATGGTTTTGAAATAAAAATTAGTTCAGCTAGTAACTGCATAGCTGCAACAAAGACGAAAATAAATTGCAGCTGTGGTTTTTATTCTTGGGGAAAAGTAAAACATTAAAATTTAAAACGAACATCAGTTAGTTAAAGTTGGTCAGTCAAACTGCATTTTTTTGTCTGGATTTAAGGACGTAAGTTTAAATAATTTACTTTTTAAAATGAAAATCTAACGGTTTGACGTAAAAACGCACGTACACAATTTAATTTAATTTTTACATTTATTTTCGAAAACCTTGACACGCCAAAGTTAGTTCGAGAAGACAAGGTAGCGAACGATATAATGTCAGGTCATGAACATACTATTATTCTAACCAATAGTAGAGCTTTAAAAGAAACAAAGTTTTGCTTGCAAACTTTCATCGAAACATCAAAGTGAAAAACAATGTTGTTTTCGTTTTCCATTCCATAAACGTCGACTTGACTCACTTTTCACTTTGGAGGTTCTTCTAGCAAAAAAAATTTGTTTGTGTGAATGTCAGTGATGTGTTATGTGATTAGTATGTATACATTCTTACTATTTATTATCCAACTCTTATAGGCTAATTATGTACTTCTCAATAATATGTTATTGTTACCATGTTTTCCTTTCTCCTACAAGCTTCTACAAATATCTGTAACGTAACTGTTTCGAATTTATTTATTTATTTGTCTATGTTGTGTTCTTCGTAGGTTTCCCATGTCCGGAGCTGTAAGTTGCCAACCGATGTGTTTGGTTGGAGAAGACGAAGCGTCGTTGTTATTCTGCTACTCACGAAGAAAATTCGCCATTGACCATGAGACTTCCATGGACGTCCTCGAGGAAAATACTTCATGGGTCGATCAACCTGTTGTTGTCGTTGACGTTACTGCACCTTTAGTATTTATTGAAGTTGAACGAGTAGCTGACGTAGCTACCACCACCTCTGCCATTATCACAGCTAACTCTAGCGTCGTCGCTGCTAATAATATTCTTTCTACTATTGTAACATCTCCAGTTATTGCTTCCCTTTGACTATAAAGTCGTTATTAGGTTTCATCAATTTTAAATATAGTATAGCTTAATAGGGAAAAAACGTATATACATTTAATATATTATATATATCCTCTTTATCTCCAACGTTATCGATCGCTGCTCTCCAAAAAACAACGTTATTCATCTACTTTTGCTGTGCTGGCTCTACACTACTTGCGTACTATCCATAATACTATACACGTTTTAGTTGAGTATAGAAGCACGTGTTTGTAGACAACAAAGAGAGATTTAACGAAAAAGCAAGCGTGCAGGCAATTTGACATAAACATAAACCCGCGGAACACGAGACACAAGTGAAAAAACAGATTCAAATTACCTTTCTCTCTATCTATCTCACTCTTCAAAAGTAAATCGGCCTCATCAGTCACACAAATATATCTTCTGAAAAAGGGATAAAAAGTGAAGTCTTCTTTAAGTCTTCGCAAATAGTCAGTTTTGAGAAAGAAAGAAATTCTTATTTTGAACGTGGTCACTGGTGGCAGCGTGTGTCGTTTGTCGTCGACTATCAAAATCAAATTGTTATCAGTTTTAGATAGGTATCTTCGTAAAATAAAACTTTGAAAAAAGACTGCTTAAAATTAAGTCTGATTATATTAATTACGTAAATTTTGAGAAGGAAGGAAAGTATTCTAGGGAAAGTTTAGTTTAGAAAATCAGTGTATGAAAACATGATGGCTAGTAGTGCAGGAGGAGTTTTCGACATCGAAATCCACGATGTTGATGGATCTGATCAGGACCAGTCTGATGACGAATCGATTGAGTTGGACGAGGTAAGAATTTTAACATTTTAAATATTTATATAAATGTATTTTAGAATATAATTTTGGTTAAGTTTACAATCAAACAATGACCAAATTGAAACTACCAATTCATTTAAGTAGAAGAGTCATACAAGTTGTCACAGCAAAAATTCATATGGAAAACCGCAAAAAAAACCATTTACGTAAATTAAATGATTAAGCTTTAAACTTAAACCAAGATTTATTTATCCATAAAAAACCATGGTTCTTTTTTCAATAAATCATATAATTATAATGATTAGAAAAGTACAGTTGGGCATTGCAAGCTTGACGATTCCCACTTTGACATTTTATGGTTTCGTCATGCATCGCATCGTACCTAATTTAATTTTTATTTAACAAATTGATATCCCATGAAAATGCCTTCCAAGCATCCCAGCTGGTAGTACATGTGCATTTATTTAAATGTCGTAAACTTGTAATCATTGTAATTTGAGCTGCAAGGTACTCTCTTGCCTTTTTATGTTCACTCCTTGTCTTCTTGTCCTCTTACTTGATATAAATAGACAGGCTTTTTAAACATGAAAATCCTGTTTCTTTCTCATTTGCTAAAAGATGAAAGAATCTCTGCGTTGTAAAAAGATCAAGCATGCTTTGTACATGTGATTGCGATAATTAGGAATTGGGATACAGTGTGTATACTAATTATAAGAACGACAACATTTTTTTGGTTTTGTGCGATTCCTAGAAAGGGCCATGGTTATTCTAAACGGTTGGATGCTGCATACTATTGCCCCAGATAGTGTGCGTTTTGATATGTA
>JAQIWN010002243.1:0-16620 GCA_034699025.1 Entomobrya cf. arborea Gr-Col-00668 | reverse complement strand
GAAAAAATTCTAAAGATTCAGGCTTTCCAAAAAATAAAATATTAAAATTATAAAATGCGTATTTTTTAAGTAATTAAGTATTTCAGTAGCTATATTCTATTTTAGGGACACGGTATATATATATTAAAATGTAATAGTTTGGGGCAATAGTATGCAACATCAATCCATTTAGAATTGCCGTCACATTTTTAAAAATCACAAGAAACCAAAAAAGTTTTGTCGTCTTTATAATTAGTACACACACTGTGATAATTAGTTTATATGCAACAAGAATTTAGTAGTTAAATAGTGGTGAAGTGATTTTCCCCATTACGACTTGTCATTGTATATTTTTTGGGAAGAACTTAACGTTAGTATCATTTGTCGCACTAGTATCTTTTGTCGTCGTAGTATTTATCGCTGACGACTTTGACGAGTCTACGACAGGGGCGTAAGCGATAAAGTCTACCGCGACAGAGTCTACCAAAAAAGTCTACGAACGATAAAGTCTACCGCGACAAGTGATACTTTAGTGCGACATTTAATACTTGAAACGGCAACTTTATCGCTGACGTCTTTGTCGTAACGAGTTTGACGCGTAGTATTTGTCGCAAGTAGCCGTTGTCGTCCTCCCGTTGGTCTTTGCTCCGGTATTTTTTGCATCATCCATTGTAGCAGATGGTCAATAGCATAGCATTTCTTAGCCTGAATAAGTTTCAAAGGCTGTATACTTTAATCTACAATATTCATCATTTGATAACCAAATGGATGCTGACCCTTTGAAAGCGTAAAATACGCAATCATCCCAAACGAAAATATATCCATAGCTTTTGTTACAACAAATAATCCATCCTCAAATTTAGCTCGAATAGCTTCCGGTGCTAACCAGTTTTCGATACTTTGACCTTTAATAAATAGTTGGATTATTTCCATGACTTATTTTACGATTTACCCCAAAATCAGCCAGTTTTACTAAGAAATTGTCCCAAAAAAACCGTTTTCGGGCTTAATATTTCCATGTGGAAAATTTTCCTCGTGGAGATATTCTAAGCCTTTCGAAATATCTTTGATAATTTTCACCTGTTGGGTTATAGTTGGGTTATTTCTCCTCATATATTCTCGTAAGTTACAGTTACCCAATTCCATGGAGAAATACAAAAAGTTCTCAAACTCTACCCAGTCTTATAGCCCAACTATATTTCGCTTTTCATGGGATGGGTTTGCCAGGATTTTTAAGAATAATTATTTTTTGTGATTTTTCTGAATGGAAAATAATTATTGCAATTTAGTGTCACGTACAAGCCTTTTCTTGAATCTAATTTCCCTTTTAAAGTTTTCCATCGTAATTTCACTGGACTTAATTCATCCAGCACGCTTTCAAGTTGCTCCTGTCCGACCCTATCTTTTGTTTAATTGACAAGAGTTTCCAGTGTTTCTTTTGAAGTGTGATTTAGTACATTTGAATATATGTGCTGGTAAACTCGCTCAATTAGTTTTTTTGGTGGGGTTTCTTTTGTATAAATGATCGGATACCTTTCTATCATTTTAAACTATTTTTGTAGAAAATTAAACTGTTTTTTTTAATTTTTTGCTTGAAAGTAAAACCTGTACTGAAACGATTTGATATATTTGTGATACTAAACTATTAAACAAAATTATTTGATTTATGAAACGAATTCGTATGAATATTTACGTATATTTGTATCTCAGATATCAAACTCTATATGCCTGTTTATTGAATAGCGATTTCATCATTTTGTGTACGTTTCATTGCAATGACAACATTAACAGTCCAGTTGCTCGTCATATTTTATCTAATCTCTTTTACAAACTCATATTATTTGTAAAAAGCTTTGGGGAATTTTTTTTAGGAAAACCATTTCGATATGAAAGTATTCAACCTTTACACTAAAATGATGTCACGAGGAAAATATTATTGTTTTTAGGTTTGCGTAATTAGTGATGCTCTAGACTTAGTTGTCTAGGTATACTGACTTTAGATTTGGACTTTGGAAACCAGATTTTGGTGATTAACATATTCCATTTTTGGTGATGTGTTTTTAAATTTTTGATCAATTCAACTTATTGCGATTATTACAGGGGTAAATGAAATGAAGTTAAATTGTCATAAAGTTGATTTGATCTCTTTTTTATCAAATGATTACTAAATGCCGTTGTAGTCTTCTATTTGCATACGTTTAGCCCAAGTTCATAATTTATATATTTCATGGAATTTTTGTTTTTAAGTGCGTATCAATTTCGATATTGTACATTAGTCAGACATGGGAAAACTTCTACATGACTAACGTACATTTTTAAATATTGTATGATTTCTAATTGGTATGCATTGTTATTTTTCTGATCTCTTCCCTATTTCGTTAGTGCCTGTGAACATTTAGTCTATGGCATGATCCATTGATGCAGATTATTATGGCAAACAAAATTATTTATCAATGTAATGATTCTATGGTAAGATGTGAGTGCTTCCACAAAAACAGAAGTGGCTGATCATTTGTACATTTAAACTGTGCCGGAATTAAATATAGAACACGATGCATAATAAACCTAAGCCGTTTTAATAAATTATGCCAAATATTTATATAAACAATTTTTATGCTTATAGAACAGAAAATATTAGTTTATTTTTATTAGAACTTGATTCTCTTATAAATAAAAACTAAAACTCTCATAGCCTTATTTTTTAGAAAAAACTTATTTGTAAAGTTAAAAATTATAATTTGTAAAACAAATAATGAAAATAAAACTGGTAATTTACTTTAAGACACTGTCTTTTGTGAATAATTTTTGTCAAATTCAAATAAATTTTGAAAGTTTTCTCATAATTTCTCATAATAATAAATGTGTTTAGTTAAAACTCATAGTAAACAGCTTGGTAATAAATTGTATTTGGGTTTGGTAATTTATTCAAATGATCCGAATGGGAGTTCTAATAAAAATTTTCTAATTTTAATTTTCTGGGAACTAATAACATAATTCTAACAACTGGTAGCGTTTACTACATAATTGTAATTCGATTTCGATGTTGTTTTACAGTTGTTCTATAAATCTTTCTTCAAAAATCTTGGTTTCCTACCATTTGATCTTACATTTTAAACTTCCCCACTTTCAATCCAGGTAATACGTGGGGTCTCCGTGCTCAAATGCATCATTCCTAATACTAACCTTGTGTAAAGTATTTTTCAGCTTATGACAATTCCTAAATATTTTCGCCTTTTCAAAAGTTGATGCCAAGGTAAAGATTCCAATAAGATGTCCATTTTTAGTTTGTCTGATCAATCCATTTTCCACAACAGGTTCCACATTGAGGTTGTCCTTACAAAAATTTTCAAACCATTCCAAGTCGGATAACTGCTTGTCTTCTCGCTCCAATCCATGAATAACAATGTTTTTACCAAATTTAAAATTTGATTTAATTTTTGCCTTTCGGTTGCTCTTTTTCGATCTTGATTGGTTTATTGGATATTTGTTATTAATATTCCCTTGTGATTTCGTATCGGTGTTTGGTTTTATATTTGATTTAATAATTTCTTTAGTTATATTCTCTTGTTGTTCTGTTTTATCTTTCTGTAAAGAAAAAAAGGTTTCTCTTATTTAAAAAGAAACATTCGTAGCTTATTGGTATCATTAAATAAAAATTTATAAGTGAAAGAGTGTTTTACTGACCTTAATATTCTCGTTATTTTTATAGATGTTTTCAGTTAATTCGTTTAATTTATTATCATTTGTAGCAATATGTATTGTGTCACTAGATGTGCAAATGTTTAATATAGTATACAGCGACTGTGAATAGCTTAGAAAGGCGTCATGAAGTTGTTTAGAGTCTCCCTGGTCCATTTTGGTTGTTACATACTTTTTTTCTAACGCCTCTTTTCTAAACAAGTATAAAAATTAGATTATTATGTTAGAATCAATTTTAGATTTAAGTGATTTCTTAATGATTGTATTAAACTTACAAATTATAAATTGAAATATATATTTGTAAATGTTCTGTACACCCGGTACATTTTAACGTTGTTATATTTTCTTGATTTTGGTTCAAATTTGGTGCCAAATTATTCTGAAAATCCAACAAAATACATAATTAAACTAATCTACATTCTGTTTTCCGTACAGTAGTTTTTAATTTTTTGAAAAAATTTAAACGAATCTTTGATTACCTGATTATTTTTATTTATTTTATTTTTCGTAGTTAAGTCATCATTATATTCATTAATTGTATTAGTTTCATTGTTGTCTTTTTCAGCTTTAAAATCCTTTATTTTGTAATTATTATTTTTAATATATTCACGAATTCCTTCAGAAATTCTTTCTAAACCCAGATCGTCTAGGTTGATTAAAATATTTATATATTTTTCTAGTATCCCGGAGTTCGGGTATCTGTTAAAATAACAAGCAAAAACGATAAATTTCAATTGATTCGTAAAATTTAATTTTGGACTAAAATCGTTTATTTATTTGTATAAAACTTACAAATTATTCTGACACTCTACAAGTTTTATTATTTCCAGAAAAATTTTCCTCATTGGAAAAGTTTCTCGGTCTAATTTTTCCATTATAGAATAATCTATTTTTAATTTAAACTTTATTTGCATTTTGAACACTTCAATAAAAATATCTACACAATTATTTATTACATTTGCAAATAAATAACTATTCACTATAAAAAATAGATCTTTTGGCGTATTTCCATTTGCATAATCAATTAGAAATATACTGCGCTCTATTTTTGATATCATAGCAATGGTTATACTTAACTAACCTTTTTTTGTGCTGTGGGACCTTTTATAAATATGCAACCCACTCAAATGATGACACATTTACTCAAAACATTACATTATCTCTAATCAAAGTAAATATTGCTCTGAACATGCTTAAAAACTGGCAATACTTACCCTTATGCAATGTTTTGTATGACTCACAACTTTAAGTACATAACGATGCATGTTTATCGTATTGAATGCTTGGCATGGTCACTGTATATGCATTTCAGCTACTGGACTGTATAAGGACACACCAGAATCTGGTATGCAAAATATAACTCTCCCTTATACGTAGAGTAGTTGACATAATATGGCAATTTCAGTTTTTCAAAAACCATACAAGAACGAGTAAACAGTTTTTCCTTTCTACTATATTTACGTTTTGAAGAGCAACATCTCTAGCTCCATTCTTGACCATAAACCAATATTTACCTCTAATGGCAATGGGTGAGGACAATATTGTTTTTTATTTGTTCTGATGTCATTTTGCGTTTAGTTTTTTTATAGAAAATTTTCCTTGCGGATGCTATTTGATATCAAATACGTAAAGCCATATTAGTGAAGGAACAAAATTCCTCTGGAGGTTTATACGCATAAGATATGATTTTTAATAAATATTGTATGAATTAAAACGGTGATCTATATTACTCATCAGAAATAATTTTACATCAATAATAAAACTGGTAACCCCTTCAATTTGGATATACTTGATGCTTAAATGATTTAAAAGGAATCAGCCGGTTTTTGCTGGGTATGAGTAATTGATTATTTTAACATTATTGCTTACTTGCGTGCCTAATACTTAATAAATATGCACATTCATGCATATCAAGTCAACTAGTCTTACGTTTAACAAGTTTTAATTACTCGGACAGCTCATGACACGTGAAGGTAAACTTTTTTAAATAACTAAAAATGAACCAACCACATGTTGTTTCAACTCATATCAAATTTATGTATATATATGATTTAGTAGTCAGTTAATTTTTATCCTTACAACGTTTCAAATATATTACTAACTAATTGCCTGCAGATAGCATTTTGCCTTAACAATACGAACTAAATTAATTATATGTTGTTATAGTAAATGTTTATACGTTCAATTCATGTTATAATCTTTACTAATCATCTACAAGAGATTTGGTGTTATTTTTTTAATAAAAATGTTGAATTTATGGAAAACCCACCATAACAGTTTAATATTTCAAAATAAATGTGATCAGTATGGTTTAAATGTAACAACAAAGCATATAACGGAATAAATATTGCAATAAAAATTTACAACGTAACATTCGTATTTTTGACATGTGGAAAAATTAAAACTAAATGATTTATTATCATACATCTGTCCGTTTTTTCCCATAAGGTGTACAATTTCGAAAGACACAACTCAGTAAAACCTGGTTGCAAACAATGAGCGTAATGGAATTATTTTAATATGCGTCAATATCACGCACCAAAACTGATTAGATTAAATTTACCTGACAATTTTAAGTATCACAATTATAATATGAATTAAGCTTTATATTTGGTCTGAAACGTTAGAGTATAAAATTTATTACAGGCACAATCTCCTTGTTATTTATAGTAGTACCAAATAAATAAAAATCAGTATTATTAAAGGGGAAAGATAAGAAATACGTTTTGATCAAATGTGCATATTTGTTTAATCAAAGAACATACCAAAGTGCTTCTTCCCTTATTCATAAGCTTAACAATAAACCCATCCCATATTAAAGTTTATTTTTTTCATCACATAATATTTTATTCGATTCAACAACCAACCAACATCTTATCTTATTTTGCCTCTCAATGAAAATTACACCAAAATTTTTTGTACTTATTCAATTATTCTTTTTAATGGCATGAAATATCGTAATGTAACAATTCACCGGAAACTACAAAGTGTTTTGCTTCATTGTTATATGCCTACTTTAATAAAAAGCCACTGCCTTGTTTTATTGGTGTAATTGGAGTAAAATAAAAATAAAACAAAATATCTGTTAGCATACGTCAATACAAATTTATTGACTATTTATCCATCTTAATTGTTTATACATTGGAAAAAAATCTATAAATTTTATTTTGTTATTTTCAATTCAAATCACGTTTTTAATCACCTAAGCATTATAATATAATGTTTTGTAATTGCAAATCATTTTTAGTAGATTTTTAAAACCAAATTACAATGAATATGAGTATGATAAGTTGAATGACAACAACAAAAATAGCAAACCATGGACGGTTGTAAAACATGCAAAATGGGTTTTTAAATCCTGCATTCGATAGCTGGCTCACAGCATTTTTCTTTTCTCCAGAATCTGTGATCACATCATTTACCACACCAGACATCATATTATTCTGTGGTAAAAATAAAAATAATGAATTTTATATCTAAAGTTGCAAAAAATCAGAATAAATTTAAACTTATATATGTTTTCTACGTTTACCTTTTCTTGTGAATCAATCTTGAAATTACAGAATAAACCATTCAGGTTTTAATTCATTGATTCAAATGTTATCACCGTATTTAATTTCATGGACTGTATATGTTGCCGCATTCTCTCGGAGAAATTTTGAAGATTTCTATGTTCCAGATTAATTAGAGTCTCCAAATATATTTCAAAGGGCTTCTTGTATCTACAAAAAATATTAACAAGTTTCGTTGCAAGATATAAAATAATAAACAGTTGTAAGTAATGCTCCTTATGAAATGCAATGTATCATTACTTACCCCGAAGTATTAACCATAGGTTGTACATCTTTCTGAAGAGGTACAGAAGTATTTTCGTGTTCTTCATTATTCGAACCTTGAACAAAACGCTTTGTCAACTGATCAGCAATATCGAGCATATTAATCTATTGGAAGCATTCAACAAGCCTATTTATTGTATTTTGTGATGATTTGCGCATAGTTCGGCTGGGTACTTTTTTTTCTTTGGCGTACAAAAAAATACTCGTCTTTTCCTATTATGCTCAGCGGTGGTTAGCTGCATACTCCAGCAGTGAAGCGTAAATATCGAAATTTCATCAGTAAATTGAACAAATGGCATACACTTTAACCAAAATTGGATGTCGTCGTTGTTTATTTGGGTAAACTTGGTCAAACTGTACGTCATTTGTTCAATTTAATGAAGAAATTTCGATATTTACGTTTCACTGCTGGAGTGTGCAGCTAACCACCGCTGAGCATAGTAGGAAAAGACGAGCATTTTTTTGTACGCCAAAGAAAAAAAAAGTACACAGCCGAACTATGAGTGAAGGGCCAACAAACTATGATGCAATGCATTTACATCAAAGACCACATCAGACAATCCAGTTCTGTTTGTCGATTGTTTTTCTCTGCAATTAGATCTAGTAACTTGGAATTTTTTTGTGGCGTTGGAGTTAGACCAGTAGATTTATTTTTCCAATTTCGGGCTGAAACTTATTTCATAGGAAAAATTTATGACGCAGATTCAGAATCTGAAGTCATTTTTAAATTTAGAAACACTACGCCGTCATAAAATGACGGGAGACCTTATTTCTTCGAATTTTGAACTGAGACTCATAATGTAGGGGTAATTAATGACGTAGATTACGAATCTGAAGCCATTTTTTTAAATTTGATGTACTACGCTATCGGAAATGCGTGGAAAACCTTAGATATTCAAATTTTGAGGTGAAACTCAGCTTACAGGGGTAACTGATAACGCAGATTACGAATCTGAAGTCGTTTTTTGAATTTGAAATACTACGTGACCAGAAACGCGCTGGGAACATTCGTTTTTTTGAGTTTTGAGGCGGAACTCACAATCAGTTTATGGGGGGAGGGGTAAATAATGGCTCAGATTACAAAACCGAGATCAGTCTTCATATATGAATTACTACGTCATCAGAAAAGCCCCAGAAACCTTAATTTTTCGAGTTTCGATGTGAAACTAAGTATATTTAGGTAACTGATGACGTAGATTCCGTATCTTATGTTAATTTTTAAATTTGGGGTCTTTTTGCAGAACATTTGACGTGGCCAACTCGAGGCCAAAACAAATTAAAAATTTGATCGAACAGATGCCTACTAGATTTTGTGAGTGGACGTCGTTCACTAAGGTGCCTTTTTCAGTAGATGGTCACTGACTAGTTATAACATTATTTTCTTAAACGTCTTACATTTTGTCAATCTCGTGATGCTAGTAACTTTTTTTTTGAAAAAAGTCTTCTGATTAAAATGAGTTATTCTTTGCTGAGCGTCTACTTTTGACATGTTTGACATTTATTTTTTGTACGTTATTTCATCTTGATAATTCAATTCCATGTTTAGAAGAAAGCCATGTATCTATATTTGTCAGAAGCATCAATAAATTTTTGAATGTTTTATTTAAACTATTTGGAGAAGATTACAAAGCATTTCTTGTTTATGTGAACGTTTTAGGTGTCTCGACCATAAAAATTGTAACTCGGGAAAATACTTATATTTAGACAGTAAAAGCGATCTCCATACTTTAACCATGAGTACTGAATAAGCTAAGGGTCTGCAGAGAAGTTACGTAACATACTTTTTAGTTTTACTTTAATCTCATATCACCAAACGACGATCATTTCTTCCTCAGTATTTAAATAAATATGTAAAGGTCATTGAACCTTAAAATAAACCAGTTATATAAAAACAATACTCATTCATAAGAATTCTGTCTCATTCAATCATTATCACAAATCATCAAACAGAAAACGTCACCAAGAACTGGAAGAGCAATAAAATATATTTTGTGTCAACCATAACTCTGAGCACAAATAAAATCATTTGCTTCCCAAAAAACTATACGATCTATATACGAAAACTATATTAAATGATTATTGAATTTTCAACCTTTGTACATTTGTTTCCCAGAACGACTGTTGATTAAATATGATGAAAATTTAAGTAAATTTTTCTTTTTATGTCTTGATTCCAAGGCAAACATTTTATATAATAACTTTAACAATACAAAGAGAAAACATTTCAATCAGTATTGCCTATTAACACAAATGAAACAAATTTATATTGAAAAAACTTGCATATAAAAAATGGGCTTCTAAAAAGTTTTAGTTGGGAAAATTATTACACCAGTGCCAACTCTACATTCACATAACAACTCATAATAAATCGACTCTCTAGGAAAGAGTTAACAGTTAACATTCGTGTTTCTGTAGGCGTTTCTTACAACATGCAAGACAAAAAACGAAAGAAAAAAAATAATACGAAATCTAGCTTTTATAAAATCGCCTACTTTTAAGAAGTACCCTTATTCAATCAATGCTTTAGTTAAAGATGTAACACAATCGCTAAAATGTTTTAGTATTTGATGCTATTCTCTTATGAAGCCACTGGAAGTAAGCTTCGGCCCATGATTAAGAATAAAACTAGAGATGTTGCTCTACAATATATAAATAAAATATGTTGTAAAATCTATTCATTCCTTCTTGTTTTTTTCTTTAAAAATACTCACAACTTCATGTCAAAAACTCTACCGACCTAGTTCATCTTGGTAAATATTTTTATTGCTTCTGAAATCAAACTAGTCCTTGCAAAGATTAAAAAAAGTAGTACCTTTTTATATTTTTTCATTTTAAATTTTTTAAATTATTTTCTAAAATTAAAAATGCCATATTTCAGTGCCTTACACCATAAGACAATTGCTTTTTTACCAAAGTGTGATGCCAACACTTTAATCTATAAATTGGTGTAATATTTTTTCCCATATAAAATGCATGTGGCCGTTCAATGACCGTTACTCTGCAACCGTTTGACCGATTTCGCCCAAAATCAATAGGCTTCTTACTTGTCACCCCAAGTATCAGTGTGCAAAATTTCAGGTCAATAGGTCAAGGCGTTTTTGAGTTAGAGTGGTCACAGAGAAATAGACAGACATGAAATGCAATCTCAGAAAATACTTCATTTTAAAGCCTGCACATACCTTGTTTTCGAATTGAGTTTCCAAATAGCCCCTATAAATTTCACATCACCGAAAAACAATCCCTGTTTTGTAAAAATATTTCAGAAAACTATTTGCTTACTTATCATCGATCACTATCATCGTTCACCCATAACACAATTTTAGTATTTTCACCTTATAACAAAGACTGTATAATTGCAAGTAACGAACACAACTGCATCACCTGATGCGTTTGACTGGCAACAGACTAATTGGATTAAAACTGCCATATTTTCTTCTATATTTGTAGTTTTTTGGATTTAACTTCACGTTTTAATAGCTCTTCTGAACTTAATAATTTCTTTCAAATGATTTTGTTTCAAGCATTGTTCACGGAGATATGAACAGATTCATTCAATTTAAACAGGGGGAAATAACGCTTACATCAGTACACTTTTAACCTACACTCAACGAGCTATTAAAACCTTAGAATTTATAAAGTTAGTCGAATTCACATCTGTTCCCAAATGTAGCACAAAACTGCAAATCTAAAAAATTCACTAACGGTTTGGCAAACTTTTGTGCTTGATTTGTAATCTGAAATATTTCAAGCTACAATTTATCAAACATTGAATAAACTTTTCACTGGCTTTACTGCTTCATTAAGTACTACAAAAAAACAACAGCTTTTGTGCAGTAGCGACAAAAGCAAAAACTTTTTGATTGATCCAAAGATGTAAAAATAGCAGATATAATGCACTGTATACATTTATTTATTTTTGTTTCAGCAATAAACTAATATTTGCACCGTATGAGAAATGTTTTCCTTATTTCCTATTTCAAGTCAATGTAGACGAATAATTTGCACCGAATGTTTTAGATACAGAACGCAATGACCAAAAGTCTAACAAGTTAGGCTAATAGTTTTCTGTTCATTGGTTTCTTAGTATTTTTTGATTCAGTTTTGTGATAAATCAAAACTTTTCCTATAAGATTGTCTTATTGTACGTGGGTAGTCTGGAAGTCAATTAAAGGTTATACCTCATACATAGTTTTTCAAGGTTGAAAGTTCAAGTATAATTTGACAGGCAAAACTTGAAAGACAACCGATTTTCACACCCTTTCTGTTTTGATCATGCAAATGATATAAAATAAATTAACCTTTCTGAAAAATTCAGTCTCGTCAAGTGTATAAGAAAAAAAATTTCTTTATGTACCAATCCGATTGCTTTTTAGACGGTTTCTTCATGCCACAAGTAAAAGCAATTTCAAATGTCATCTTTGCGTAATCAAAGTGTACTAAATATTGCGCTTATTTAACATTTAAAGAGCAACAGGAACTTGGATAAGTTAGGTTGACTTGAATTTGTATGAATAGTTTACATTCGATTACAATTAGAATGACATCTTCCTCCAATTTGAATGTCATCTTTATAACCCAAGTCCACACGCTACGATATTAAGTAAGAGAACACGAAATCAAATCGAACTTTCATGATGGATCACAAATAGGACATCAAAACATAATCAAAATCAAAATTTATGAAATAACACGAGATTGTTAAAGTGGAAACTAATTTTTATTGGCAAATATTTTTTTTGAAACTGACTGGCGAAGTGCTGTTTTATAAGCAAGAAAAGTTGGATACATGTAATAGAAAAATGTGCAAATAAATCTGGGCGAACAAAGATAACTGGCGCATGTAGTGAAATCTAGTGGCAAGCATGGAATGTGTATCGTAGCTGTTCAAGATATAATATAAAACGATTCCGTTAGACTGATGTAGTTGATCAACCTGAAATCTTTGTTAGTCTGTTATTTCCCATGAAAGACTTTATTTTCTTTCGTTTTATCAATACAGATAAAATACTAACATAAAGTGGCAGGCTCACGACTATGACTACGAGTTACGGTACAAGACATTGTGTAAAATAATTTTTTACACCATTTAATCGCACATAGATTCGCGTCGTCTAGTGGTTTGTGTATTTTCGCAATGATCAATTTTATTCTGCATCCATATAATAAAACAACAGAAAGATTTATTTCCGATTATTTATCTCATTCAAAAGGCGCCGACTAAATAAAAACTGTTTTTATAGCTCTTCAGTGGTCAATTGATAAGTGAGAACCCAACCAGTGTCAGCAGTCAAGTAAATGTTAAATACTTTAACACTATATTGTTTATTAGTATATTGTTGATGAAGACTTGTTGTGACAAAGTCAGTCAAGTCTTATTTAAAATTGTAATGAAAAGCGTCAGCAGCAGACCCTCAAAAGTATTTGTTTTGACACGAAGAGTACTAGAAACACCAAAAAGAAAAAAAAAGAAAATGTCAATTTACTCATTTACGCATGATAAACACACATCCTGAACACATGAACAGATAAAAAATTGTGAAGAAAGAGTGCATGAACATGTTCTTGTTTGATAAAAAGGGGTAAACACAAACTGTGAATCATATAAAAAACGTCGCATATTAAGTTGTCACGGCTTCATTGGAACGTCATGTTTTCTGTCGGTCTGTGGGTCTACAAAATGAATAAAACTAACAATAGTTATTTGTTTATATTGAAATCCAGCACCAATGCAAACCTCGGCGATGGCATTGAGTATCAGAACGAGGTCAAGAGGTTACACGTGTTAATATTCAGTGTGTTCTATAATAGGCCCTTGTAGTAATATTCACATTTGTGTCATGATGATATAATTTACACATCGTTAGTGAAATATGTTGTATTGGTAGTTGATGCGTCAATTTTACTAACTTTTCTGAATGCGCTTCACTTTCGATACTTTTTAAATGTAAGCGTGCAAGCTTTATCATTAAAAGATACACCTTACAAGGAGAGCTTTCTGGTCGTTCATTAGGAATCCAACTGAAAATCACATTTTCTCGCATAGTTTTTGATGCTAAATGAAATAGCAATAATCATTTTCACGAATGTGGCTGTGCCGCTTTTTGGCCTCAAAACGCACGGCAAGGCAACCTTCAGATCCTAAGCTTTGTTTAGTTGCAATAGTGTAAATGAAGGTTTAGCATGAAAAACTAATCAAGAAAATGTGACTTTTAATTGGATTCCGAATTCACGATTGGAAAGCTTAAGTTGTTAGACAAATTTTGAGATTTTCTTTGGTACAGTTTAACTAAGCAAAAGGTTTATCTATTTATATTATATATGTACTTGTAAAAATATCAATAGTTTTAAGGGTGCATACTGCCTTTGTGTTGAAACTTGATAATTTAAGTAGTCTACGGACATTGTTAATTAGGTTTTTCTCGTCAACTGGACGCTTTGAGTTTTATTTAGAAGTGCCAGCCTGATTGACAATTTTGCTTTCTTATAAGCAAAACTGTATTGCACTGCATTGCACTAGACGATCTTTAAAGATTTAACAATTCCTATTCACACAGGCACTTCTAAATAAAACTTTTAAAGTGTCTAGTTGGAAAGAAAACCCAAATTAGCAATATTCGTCAACTAGTTAAATTTACTTGTTGCACTCATGAAATAATGTCGAACAAAAAGTAATTTGTGACTATAAATAATGGTAAAATATAAACATGACATCATTTGATCATACAGCAACATCCTGGAAACAGCCACAGAAAATTACTTAACGAATCGAGCGCTTACTTTAAAATTCATAAATATTCTCAAAATTACAAACGTTACAGAGATGGTATCATAATAACTTAATGTCTTTTATGATATATTATTATACCCATGAAGTAATTTTTGTTCTGAGTTCATCTGAATTCGTTTACTTTAACACCTTATTTTGTATGGTATTTAATCTTAACTTGACTGAACTGTAAAAAGAGAGTAGTTATAGTAAGGAAGAAAGACTAATGAACGATGATTTAGGTCTAAGCGTGGCATCATTTTAACCTCTTGACCAATTCGCCTTCTCGAATTCTGGGTGCGATGAGATTTTTTCCTTCTTTGCCTTTTGGCCTTTGGAGTGCACATGGCATCATCATCCAAACTCCAAAAAGTGAATGCAACGTGGTCTACCGATGTAGTAAGCGTGCACTTGAAATTTCCATGTAGTTTGGTTAGGCAGTCAACACGCATTGCAATCTCAGCATTACAATTGTCAAGTAACATCATGAACCATGCAAACGAAGATTAGTTAAATGGGTATTGAGTCACCTAAGCTTCAAAATGAATGAAATATTATTATTATACAAATGCATGACCATGCATACAAGTGTAATCGTATCTTCTCTAGTAACTTATAACTATTTATAAAAGCGTTTCATTCAAACTTTTGTCATAAATGGTTCACTTTTACTTTCATAGCCAAATATAACATGTTTTATTAAAGTACAAGAATATAAACTTTATAAGCATGGCTGAAAGCAATATCGTTTTTAATTTTATGCCAAAAAGAAATATCTTTAACTATTTGATAAAAAGTTTGATCTCGATACGATATAAATCAGTTGTTTTGAGTACACTTTAATCGCTACTGCGTACTTGTTAGTTTTATTTATCATGCAATTTCAAACCAAAAATTGTACTGTGATCGAATGACATTTCATTTCAATTGCCCTTCATTCAAACTAATCTATTATTTTTTTGTGTTTGACAACATGAAAAATAATATGAATCAAGCCTTTAGGTTTTTAAAAAATGTTGTGTTTTGGGAAGCAAAATTATAACCTGACAGCGTACGTTCATATCCTTTACACGTTTTTAACATTTGGGTTTGTGAAAAACAGAAATATGGTGTATAGTGTATACTCATTCAGCTTATTATTATAAACGGAGCTGACTATCCTTTGTTTTAGTTCAATAGTTTCTATGGTTTTAATTTTTTTAATTTCTTACTTTTAATTTAAATATTGCCGTAAAGATTATAAAACAAGAAAGATAGAAAATTAAATCGTAAAAGTTACCTTAGCACAACATTTAAGTAATTAACTGGTAATCGATCATGGATTAATAATAATTCCGACTAAATAAAGTTCAGTTCAAAATTGCCCATTTTTACTTTAGCAGCTGTCAAGGTCACATGAATGTATCTTTTTGATATGTTAGTTTGATAGCAACGATCAAGATTACATTAATTTAGCAAAACGTTTCGGATAACTCCTGCAGATTGAACAGTTTTGCAATACTTTGTAGCCAAGTGCTTTTACCACTTATTCTAGAAGCTGATTTTCCACACTAAAAAATGTAATGCTTCCATGCTAAAAAACTTCGTTTAGATGCACTTTGAAGCTTCTGTCTGTCTACAGATAAAGATAAGATTCTGTCTGTAATTTAGTACCAGAGATTCGACAAGAAGTTGAGTTGTGGTTGGTTTTGACAAGTTACGACATAATACAGTAAAAAGTTTTTTGTAAACACAACTGAGCATATCAAACGAGATGCAGTTGGTAAGAAGTTGATTATAAATATTTTATGTGACATCGTATGTGGAAGGAAGCTGATAGTGTATCAATATTAGATATATATATATACTTTTTAGTATGCTTGTGCAATACTTTTGTAAAACAACAATATATAAATATATATGCCACGTTTGTGATATGATAACATTCGAGTGTCCATCTCCAAGCTTTTAAATTTTATATATTAAACTGTTTTCATTTATAGTTCATATCAGCCAGCGACCTTGCCAGTTGATCTCTCTTCAACATGATCATCATGCTCATCTTCGTCACCACCGATGACACTCACAAAAAACACATCAGTATATAATCTTTTTGGATATGTGAGTAATTGTGTGGGTCCAGTTGAAAATTCACATGGTAGAAAATAGTTTAACTTTTTGCCAAATTCTGTTTCCGTAAGGGATTTTCAACTTGACTACACGGTTGTCATACATTTATAAATTTTGGCCTAAATAACCATGTAATCAACTTGCTTCAGCTTTAAAATAACAAGTCATGTCAAGTCATGAAATACATACGTAGACGAATGAGAACAAACAATTAACCCGTGGTCCTTTGAG
>JAQIWN010002242.1:0-16624 GCA_034699025.1 Entomobrya cf. arborea Gr-Col-00668 | reverse complement strand
CTGGAGGAAAGACGTCACTTAATTACTTTTACTCGACGTAGAAAAATATACACAATCTCCGGAACAAGATCTTTTAAGTGGTCGCGGGAAAAGGTTAATGAGGTCTACTTCAATTAGTGAGCTTGAATATCTGAATAGAGTAAGGTTGATATAGTGGATTCCTTGTTTTGGCTTTCGCTTTCAATGAACAATAATATGCTTACTTGTATTTCTACTTTAACCTTCCAACCCTACACCCTATTTTGCTTAATTTTAATGAAGTTTTTTTTTGCAGGTTGGTAGTTGGTAGCATTAGTACAAACTTTTCTATGCATCCGTACAAAGTTTAAGCTCTTCCACAACGCCATAAGTTCTATAACTTATCCAAGAGACACAACACGTATGATGAAAAAACTTTCATTTCATTTATATGTTCGAAATATCAAATATACTTCCATTTCTCAGAACTGATGATCCTTCTCCAATTGGAAAATAAATATACAATACATATATAAACATAGTGCAGTAATAGTCCTGCCTGTACAATTAGTATATAGAAATACGTAATTAGATGTGGTAAACATTCGGCACACTTTCTTTACAGGTTAATAGGATTTCACTTGCACCCTATAATGATTATCACAAAAATACATGTGGTTTGGTTTTCTCAACTCTTTCATTGTATCCTGTTTGACGTGAATAGGTGTATAATTAGACAGAACGGGAGAATTGTGCAAGTTCGTAGAACTTATTACGTTGATTTCTAATAATAATAATTTACATCGATAGAGTCAATAGTTGACAGACTTTTACAAGCTTTCTAGACTCTTATCATCTGCATGTTAGTGGTATAGAATAATTAAGTGACATTCGAGTAATGTGTACATTTTTTATGGTATAAGGTTTTATCCACATATAAACTTATGCATACATTGCTGAATAACTACCTATTAATTATGTCTACAAATTCTGAAGATTAGCATATCAATGCAGACAGACGATGATGACGCATGCCTATTTGATATTTTCTATAAAATGAGTTGGTAAAAGGATGCGTTAATCTGTTGAATGCATTAATATTATCTAGAAACGTTTTAAGATAAGTGTTTACAGAAGCCCACTATTAAAACATTATTTCATTCTATAATCAAAGTACACGACTCTGGAATAGCTAAAATCTTCACCCACACATGTGTGCATCCAATTATCGAACATTTTCTTCTTTCGTTGGCAAATTCGACAAAACTTTATTCTGCACCCTAAAAGGCGTCACTATGTGCGATTGAGCTAGAACCTCTTATATGACTAAGTATTACGGAATCGAGTCTAATGCTTAGACATTCTTAAGTTTAGAAGAATAAACTTCTCAAATTCACCTATTATTATAATTTTGGGCAACTTTTCCAAGGTAAATATATCGTCTATCGTCTGCAAGGGATAATGAGGTTTAAAAATACGTATACAAGACATAATATACGTAAATTACTAATATTCCAACATAATCATCAGCCAAAATTGTATAACAGCTCATTACCATAAATATGTACATTGTTCATAATACATGGATATATACAGCAGTAAGTGGATACCATCTATAACACATAAGATGTCTTAAATTATTTAGTAAGTCGAAGCATGTTATGTGACTAGAGAATTCCCATTTCTAAAGAAAAGCAATGTAATTCGACACTAGACTAATTTGAAGTTTTCCTATTTAATAAAATGATGCTACTTCGCTGTCAAAACTATTTTGGAATGAAAGACATCTTCAACAAAAATGAGATATGTAGATAAGTTTTAACGTACGTAAACGTGAACTTTTATTATACTTTTTTGCGGTGTATTTTCCCTTTCTGCGGCAAGTATAAGGTTTCTTGACAGACGGAGAAGCAAACATGCCTTTTACTATCCTAAGCCAAAGATACTATTGTTTACGCTTATTGCATTGAGCCGCGAGCCGCGTACTTTTATAACTGGATGTAATACAGTCAAGTAATATGACATTCCTTTACAACAATCTAAAATACTTTATCTCAAATTATTTATCATGTTTGTCGAATAGTTGAGATGAAAATGTCAGTAATGTTTTTGTGCAAAGGGAAAGAATGCTAACTACTTTCTCTTTTCGTATGTCAATTCAAGTACAATATTAAAACGATAGAAGCAACTGCCAGAACAGTATTGTGTTTATAATATCTACACACACATAAAGGGAATGAAATGCGTCGTTTTAGACAGAAACGAGTTAGTAATGGATAGTACGTAAAGTACTTTCATGTAAAATGTAAATAATAATAATTGTACGAAGTTTCAGTGCTTTGATTCCAGCATAAATTTAAGAGTTGTTTTTCCATTTATCCCGTAAGTTTGACAAATGTTGCAGTCTAGCACTACTGTGTAATGTCTGAATATATGTAATAATACGCATACGTGTTTGTAACTTTCTCTTGCTTTCACAGAGAGTACCTTATGCTGGTATAAAATTCGACGTAACCTATATAGAGTTTATTTTCACAACCTTTTAACTCGGTATAATTTTAATTTAATTTATTATAACATTTGAGTGATGTGTTAATCCATTTCGCCTTTTATCTTCTGAGCTACTACATTGCATTTTTTATTTTTGATAAAATTCTGAAACATTTTTGTACTGAAAAAGTGATTTCCACGTGAGTAAAGTAATTAAAAATTGAAGGCATTTTGAATGCGACAGCAATTTCATGAAAATGGCTTCGGCTTTTACGTAGCAATTAAACTTTAATTTCAAGGATTGCAGATTTGGATGATTGGAATATTCTGCTTTTCAAATTTTGAGCGTGTTTCATTAAATAATCCAAAACTCGGAAAATAATTAGTTATTTTACATGGAACATGAAACGAAAACAGCCGTTTGGTAACTCTTTGTTTTTTGGAAATTACATAAACTATATAACTTTATATCCTTTATAGGACAAGCTTTTAAAGTTTGAAGGCTATACATTTATCTACAGGAAATTCGAATGGAAAATTGTTCATCATTTGAAAATTATAAATGCCCATCAACTATAATTGAAGTGTCCAAAACCTGTCTGAAGACGAATAAACGAATTATTACGCGAATAGTCGAGTAAAATACAAATTAAAACTCCAGACGAAGACAACTGTCAAAAATATTATTTGTTTGAATTTTAAAGCAGGCTATGTTGAATAAATAACCATACCCTCTTAAAAAACTTCCACGACTGCTATGTCTAGATGACCTCGGCGAAACATTCAACGAAAGCCTCGTTGGCTTTGGCACAGGTACTGTCGCCGTTCTTCCAACTTTTGCCAAAGAGTCATTTCTCATCTCATTATAACTACTACTGCTACTCACTGCAGCCAGTGGTTTAGTTGCTTCTTCTAAGCTACCACTCTGCAAAATGTTGTACGGCTGTTCTTGAGAAAGCTGAGGACTCATTAAACTACTTGAAGTAGACAATGACTTTAAAATGCCTGTTGGCTGCTGAACTTGTAACTGATTTTGATGCAACGCTTCTTCAGGGCTTGGGGTTGGAGTAGTCAATCCCACTTGAGAGGACGGTACAGTGACTCGTTTACCAAAAAACGTATTTTCCAATTCCGCCAGTTTTGGTCTATTGTCAGAACTTAGTTCTCGACTCCAAGCAAATGTACCGTAACGACAATACTTTCTCAGTTTCACTTGCTCACTAGCACCGCTTACACTACTACTATCCCCTTCACTCCCCTCACCGTATGTCGCATTCGCATCTCCATTATTTGAATTTTGTCTTCGTCCACCAGCAGAAAATCTAAAATGGCGCATAGTGGGATATAGCAGTTCAAGTAACTACTTTCAAAATAGAGAGATAATAAAAGTACAATTTCGTTTGTCTCCAACAATTTTAATATACGAACATAACAATGATCCCACTACAAACTGCGAGATGTAGACAAAAATAGAGTGCTTTTTACTCCACTTCCATACTTTCACCCACTTGAAAAACTGCCTTGTCTATCGACATTGTTATTTATTATGATGAAAGCAGCAAGAATCTGTTTTTTTCTTGTTTTTCGAACAAGTTCCAAATAGCAACTGACTAACTGACTCGTCAGATAGAGTAGTACTAGAATACAAGAAAACTACCGATTCTGTTATGATCGTCATAATCATCACGATCATCATCATCCTTCGTCGTCATCACCCGTGAAAATTGAAGGGAGAGAACCATACAAAAAAACTGCATGAAAGAGAAATCCGAGGCACCAGAGAAGATTACTTCTCCCGTTACTTCATTCAGATTTATGTCAACAACCACCATAAATAGATAAAAATGTTTTGTCCTTATACCATCCGTATAAAGTACAGTCTTTTTTATGGTAAGCACCGCATGAACTTATTCTCCAGCGCATACAAAGTACACATACTACAATAAAAACAACATAACATATCCTTCTTAGCGGGTTGAAGTGAAGTATTTTAGGATAAGGCTTTTTGCAGGCTGACAGTAACCTACATAAATTCAAATACATTTGAGCTCATATCCGTTTCGATTTCCTTTCCTCTTTCTTTCTCCCTCTTACTTTTAAACGGGCAAAGAACGCCAACGGGAGCCAGGCCAAACCTCCAGAGAAAATCACCGAACTCGAATAATAGCAAGAAAAAATGCAGTGAAATCGTATTTATTGTGTATTTGACTTGACTACTCTTTAAAAATCAACACACTGCTGCACTGTAACTCTGCAGTAGTAAGTATCCTTGTTTCCTGCAACTTGAATATTTGTTTCCTTTTTTCTCTCGTGGAAGTCCTGTCTTGTGACAATTTCTCCTCGGAATTGCCAATTGTTGTACACCAATGTATTGGAATAACAATGTACAACACTCCACTACTCCTTTGCAGCATGCATGAATGGGACATTCTCCTTTTCCTTATACATGCATGGCTTGCTTTAATCTCATTTAATTCCCATTACACCAAGAACGACGAGAGAACGATGATATGGAAATCGCTTCCTCTATCAACGTAACAACCGTGCAAACAGCAGAGCCTTCACCATCACCTACACTTTCCCTGCCATATTTCCACAACTTACCTCTCAGTTCACTTGAAGAAAAAAAAATTATGCACAGAAGACAAGCTAAAGAAAAGAACTGCAATATCTCTGGAGCCTAAAGAAATGCCAGCCAACAATATCAAGGTTCAACTTACACTGGCAGGGTTGTGACTGTGGTTGGCACACTAAAAACTCACGCTCTCTGTTATGTACAAAATGGTTCTGTTGTAAAAACTGATGTAGAACTATGCATGAACTTGCATTTTTTTACAACATTCGCATTGCACGAACCACTGATAATATCTTATCTTGTCACGATAATAAGAGTGCTACTATATGTGTGTCCATGAGGCACAACAGACATCCATTAAGGATGTAACTATATACTTTTCTGCTCTTATTATTATTGTTTAAAATGGTAATGTTGGCATTGCACGAACACCAGACCAATTTGCTTCTCTATATTGTCTCTAGAAATTCCAAAAGAGATTTAAGAAAAAAAATGCAAGAAGTACTGCGGATTCAAATCCTTTAAAATATTTTTTGGCACATTTTTCACTAAAGTATTTATTCATCTAAATCAAGGACACGTTCGGGTATACACTACATTCTACACACGCCATAATGAAGAAACAATGAAAGTGGAATTTTTGTACAAAACTGCAAAGAAAAAAGGAGGAGCAATAAAGAGACAGCAGATTTAGCGTCAAATGAATATCATGTGCAAATGAAATGAAGTAGCAGCACTTTCACTTTAATTGAATATTAGCGAGTACTTGCCATTCTACACATGACGCTTGGAGAAAGTATATATAAGTTTTTATTTTAAGTGCAACAGCAACTAGAAACGACTGGAAGAATCACGTCATTAGCACTCAAATATGTATATGTTTTATTTGAACATGAGGAATAAAACACAAAGGCATTATTACTTACATTACACTATACCTTCTCTCCTAGTTCAAGTGACAGTAAAATGCTTCCATTTTCCCTCAACAAAACTCAAACATTAAACAGAGAGACAGAGAAAAGGATAAAATGAGTAGTGTTTACAATTTTGTGTGCCGTATGTCTGTTGGTTTTTCCTAGCCTCACTTTCACTGGTGTGTGGTGGTTGGTGATCGTAGTGTCTTTAGGAGAATCCTGAGATTACTTGTTCTGACGACGACGTCGAATACTCAACTCTCAACATGCATATACAAAGCTCGTCGGGCAGTGGCACATTTATCGCACCAGTGAAACCACACACGCAATCAAGCAATGAGTGAGAAAAGAGTCGTCATTTTCTGTTCTCAGACTATTTATAAGGGAAAAGTAAGGTATCATAACGATGAAACGTATGTACAAACAACGTGTGTGCACACTCTTCTGTAAACACCAGCAAAATGACAGTAAAGTTTGTATGGTACGGTAACGGCAAAAGGGCGATAAATACCGAGTTTTAATATGAGTACGGTTTTTTTCACTAAAAAACTAAATAGCACAAGACGACAAAATACGATGGTATAAATGTCGAAATATTATACAGAATGAGACAAGGAGAAAGCCGTTTTATGGCATACATGGGTGCATTCCTTGATTTCTAATTTATATTAAATTTCGACGACAAAAAACATGTGGCGGTGGTCGGTAGTTGGTATGGTATAGCTCAAGACAAATATTTGATATTTTTGGTGCTAAAAGTGGTACGTATGGTTTTACTCGTGTTGTCTGTCTGAAGACAGAGACCAAGCAAATGATATGGTAGGTGAGTATTACTTGTGTGCTTATAACAAAAGAAGCAGAGGCAAAACACAACAGCATACATGAACGAATGTTATTTTCTCTTGACTTCTTTCCCCTTCAGACTAGTTTTCCACGAACTCAATGATTTATTCAAGAAGATCCAAGTCGAGAGTAAGAGAAAAAGGTGGAGAACCTGTTGGTCAAAAATTAGAATTGAGTGTGTAATAAGGAGTTGGAAAACCAAAGTGGAGGTCTTGTTATGTCTCAGGTTTGTTTGACTGATTGCCAGGCGAGACCCGCTTGTCAGTTTTTTTCACATTACATCCAATGGCTTATATTTTCGGGTCGTGTAAGAGGTAATAATGAATGTTGCTGCTTGAATGAATCCCCCCTGCAATGTGTGAACAATGTTTGAAGTCACAATCCCTACATGTGAACCAGTCTTAGTAATTATGCATGAAGACATAAGTATAGTAGGTTTATTTTAGGACATTGTCAAAGGTCACCTTGTACATCGGAAGCATGTATTCCTGTATCTTTGCGAAATTGGTATAATATATTTATTTCTTACCTACCACAAGTATTTCAATATCCGCTTTATTTCTCGGCAAAACGTACGAAATTATGAAATCTAAATTAAAAGAATTTTTTAGTTGAACACTCCACACCACAGATATATACTTTTAATTAAATATATTTTTACATTCATTTACTCATTATTATTTTATTAGTTTAATGTCATAGCCAGTGTGTGTAACTGACAAACAATGAAACCTTTAGAACACGATGGATGAGCAATAAACTTTCCTTCTTGATCTAAGGACTAAAATAAAACGCAGTACTACCGACAATTCGTAAGAACAAAGACCACCCAAATGAACGATTATATACGGTCAAACATGAACCATGGTTCACCTTAGCACACATGAATTTATTGTGTGCAAAAGAATTAAATAAATAGAACGATCATATGGCAAACATACCCGTTAACCACAAAACCTACGGCAGTATTAACTGACATTTGTAAGGTCAATAGGCTGGATAAATGAATAGAAAAGTAAATACATTTAACGGGAAAGGAAACAAGTCCAGACGGATCCTCTTAATGAATAGGAGCAATGAGAGCATTATGGACATGATCGATCTGTCAAACGAATTTTCCTCTTTATATACTCTGAAATTATACTTATACAGAGCAAATATGTACATAGATTATAGATATTTTATCATTTTATAAGTAGGCATTATCGTTGGTGTGATTATCATGTCAAATCGATGATGACGACGCCAGTGCTCAATGATGATACCCACGTACTATCCCGAAAATTGTGTTACTGATAAGCCAAACTTATGGAGACGTGATGGAAGGTAATGGAAGTTGAATAGGTTTTGGTATGTAATGGCTCGAAATTAACTGTAATGAATGTTCTTCCTCGTGTCCTATCTAAATGTATCTTTACTTTATAATAAACTACTTAACAAAGCAACCCACCCACTCGGAAAAGTTTTCTTGATATGACAGTAGTGGTGATGATGACCGATATAGTTAACGTAACAAAAAGCGAGTAGAATGAAACAGGGCAGATGTCTCTTGAGAGATATATCATTACTCCAGTAATTTTCATTTTTGTTCATGGCGAGTCACATTATTGAAAATGCCATTGTTAGATAGAACCAATTCAACTTTATTATCGAAACCATACAACCACACCATATTTGCAAATACAAAAAAGACCGACATGCTGCAAAAATAAACGCTGCACGTACGTATGACACACCACCGCCCTTGTTTAAAAAAAAATTGCTTCGGATACATGTATCATCCTCATGCAATTGGTGAACTGGAAACAATTAATTCCCACAATCATTGCATCCGATCCTCATCTTTTCCCGAAACAGTAATATTCTCTCTTTTTTGTTTTACAAAATAAAAATACACATCACATCGTCGACCTCATCATCAACAAAAAACCCATCAAAATTCACAAAAGCACACACATTCACTGCGCGATGACCACCTAAACCATGTTTACCATCATAGTTTCACATTCAAGTGTTCCGTGAAAATGTCCAATATACTTTTACGAAATCAATTCCCCAAGGATTTTTCCCCCTTTCACTTCTACTCCATTTTGTTCCATTTTTTGTATCAGAATAACCATTTCGTGTACGTGCATTCTTACTTTTTCAAATAGAATTGGAAAGGTAAAACAGCTATTGGCTATACAACTGATGAATGCAAACGTATATGTAATTGAGCACACATATTTATATGTTTCTTTTAGTTTACCCTTTCACCATTGGTACTAATTCGCCAAATACGAATAGGAACATCGGATATGATACGTTCTGTATGAAACGAAATACCCCTCCTCCCTGAAGGAGCGCTTTACAATGCACAACTATTTAAGTTTGTTTTCACCTTTTCTAAATACTTTCTGGATATAAGCAGTGATCAATACACTGAAAGAGGAGCTGATTCTACAAAAGTAAATTCGTAGATTTTGAAATGATGATGATAATGTTATTGTGGTTCATAAAAGTAGCTACTTCTTTATTCATAGCAATTTTCATTGGTCTTGAGTAGCTGCGTAGATAGTAATAGTGTATAGTACAAGTTATTGATTAACGGTTTTACAAGATGAACGTAATTTGTACACACATATTGGAGCCATTGCTCCCTATTTTAATCGATGTTGGTGGAAGACACACGCTTTTGTTAATTTCACGTGTAAAATTACTCTTTGCTAATTTTACGAGGTTTTTTTTAGCCACCCAAATTGATACCAGAGAAAAGTGGGAAAAGCTAGAGAAGTAAAAGGCACATTTTAAGTTTTCTTTGTTAGTTTTCTATATATTATTCAGTTCAAAATTATGCTACTTTAACCATGTACCACCTTATCCTGATCAGTAGCCTTGAGACTTCATATCAACATTTAACAAAAGAGAAATACGAGGTGAAGGCAGGCAGGAAAAGGATAAGCTACAGTAAAAACATGCAGACGCATGCAAAAACATCCATAACAATAGCTTTCTTCCTGTTTTTACTGCCATGTTCCGTTTCTCAATGTTGTATTGTATTTGTACAATAGTACTGCTCATTCTATTCTGCAGGGATATGGAAAGTGTTCCCACAGCCTGTCAAGATAATAATATAATAGCTCTCTAAACGCTCGTAAAACGGCAAAAATATGTAGCATTCTATCTTTCTTTTTCGACATTTCAATACTATTATAGCGTGTGCTGCTGACTGACTTACAACACATTCATGATATATTATTTCCTGTTTGTATACCAGTGTTAGCATTTTCAGATCTGATACAAAATACAAAAAGCACAAGGATTTTTCCTTGTTTGAACTAGTAGATTTACAAATCCATACACAATAGAATATATATTGAGTTGAGTATTGGATCCTATTTCGTGGATCCGCAAAACTGTATTTTCAACAAAGCTAGGCTTTGTTGTTGTTGTTGAAAAGATTTACACAGAAAAGTTAGTTTATGTTACATATTGCAAAATGCAATAGTATATTGGATTTTGAAAACAATGGGCACAATGAAAATTTATATAGATATATCGTAGTGAGACATACATGATCGATGAAAATTATTTACGTGCTTGCAAATGGCAACTCAAGCTATAAAATATATTTTAGCTGAACAATACGCCTCAGTATTTATTAATGTATTCTGGGTTCAATGCGTTTCTCATGTTCATCAAAATCTCATTCTTGACAGGTTCTTTCATGTGATTTGATGTGTCCGGTGGTTACATGGTGAATGTGATGATAACAATGAAATATTTAGCGGATTGAGTGGTACATGGATGTATGTACACTTCGATTTGAGAATGTGCTCCATTTAAGTCATGTTAAGAATCATAAAGAAGTAATTTGTCGATGAAGCCTGATTATTGAAACGACACGCCAAACGAAAATGAATGGCGTAGGCACAAATCTTCCTTATCCAACTCGGTTCCAGTACTTCTAGTAAAATGGTAATGAGTAGAATAATATTGGAAGGTATTACAAAGGGAGGAATCAACCAAAGGCACCACAGCACAAAAAGGATTTTCCTCTTTGTTAGAAGTATTGCATTAATAGAATAGAATATATTTGCTGGCTTAATAAATGTGAATTGTGGACACGTTTTTGGATGAAGCCATATTAAAAATCGTGTATTAATGTATTCAATCATTAGAGCTTAGGATTTACAAAATTATCACGAAACTCTTTTTTTCTTCTGAGAATGGGTGAAAATAAATGCACAGATTTTCATATTTATTACTTTAATTAATATTAATACTGATGTTACAATTTATGCATTCATGACTGTCGAAATTTTTATTTGCAACTTCTTAGGCTTTATTCAGCACAACATTACTACAGACTAGTTCAAGTAGTATATAATCCTACAAAAAGGGGTAATATGAAACTTCATTGTTATTTTGTTTTGTAGTTGCGGTATCGTTTTCTTGTGGAATGTGCGTATCATATGTCATTACTTTTATACTATAAACCAAATACAAGTGTTTACCACAGTATTCGTCGTACTACTTCTATTAATCAGTAAAATTGCAAGGTTCTTGCAACCAATAATTAACTTATTGTTGTTTGCATTAAAACTAAAGCCGTTAAGAACAACACCACTACCACCATCCTTATTTCCTGCAACGAACTAATAGAAAAAGGCGAACAAAGACGAGAAAGTTTTCGTTTTCTTTTTATATCGTAAGTTTGTAGCTATCAAAACAACGTTTGTGTACGCTGGTAATACACAGTAGTGCTAGCCAGCCCAAATACATAGCTAGAGAAAATTTGTTGGAAAAAGTTGATGCATTAGTAAATCAGGTGGCAGTAGTTGCATTCCCCGGTTTTCCTAGTCTACTCAATTTAACAGACAGATACTAGAAAAGCGAGGAAATTTTCCTTATTGCAAAATACAGCATGTTTTTTCACGAAGTTTTTCATTCTCTCCTTGCACACGTCAAGTGCAACATTTGTAACATAATTATCAAGACATTTTACACCTCGTCTCCCTTTTCGTAATACTACAATTTATGTACTTTTTTGTTGATGCAATGAATTATCACATGATGTCCCCATGAGGTGGGTAAGGTAGTGCAGTCGTATCATTTCAAGACACTTAACACCTTGTTGTTCTAGCAGATTCGTAACATTCATAGTAGATTTACATGAACCAAACACAAATTTAAACATTATGCTACATGTATTGCTGTGCTGAACCATATTTTTCTCTCATTACCTAGAGTGAAAAAGGAGTAATGACAAAAGAAACGATAGAAAATTATATGAAACAAGAGCAGTTTCCTTCGGGTGCATGTTTTATGATTTTTTCATTTATTTCATAACTCTGATATGCCCCACAACTGTTACTTTCATAGATTATAAAACATCATGTTACATGTTTTAAAATAAATAGTTGGAAGTTGGAAACCCCTTTGTCTGCAACTGCTTGTGTTCTACTACTTTGAAATATACATACACACATTGTAATTTTTCATTATTTTTGAACTTTCACATTTCATCTAGATATTCGAAATCATGGAAAAGTAGTGTAACATAAGGCTAATATACGCTGCACGTGTTGTATTCTTCTGCGTTCACTTCCTCAGAGATCACTAGCACAGAAGAAGCCTGTGCACAATGTGCAACGCAATGGCAAACCAAGACAGGCCCTGAGGGCTCAATTAAGGAAATGAGACTTCTCTGTTTTTGTGGTGTGGTAACTTTAGAATATTACATCCACTCACAAATTTCGCAGCTTGCTTCTTGATTCCCTTGAGACATGAAACGAAGAAATTTATACCACACCACAGTATTATCCTAAATTCTGGTGCAAATTTAGGTGCACCACTACCACTGGTTATATTTATATTCTGTTCACCTGACACAATACACAATGCTTAAAACTTAGCAGTGGTAGCACGCAACGTAAAAACCAGTAGCAGTATCTAAAAATTATATGAGTAAGCTTCATTCTATATTCTGTTCTGACAAAATTGACGAATCACTCCCAAGAGTCAATTAACACTTTACAACTTCAAGTGGTAGGCTATTGTAATTCTGTTGATCACACATCTTTGTCCGTGCGCCTCGCTCAAGTATGGATATTTATGACGCAACTGTTTGATTGTCTGACTAATCAACTAGGTATATAAGCAGGAGTATTTTTTTATGAAAAAGTTCAAAGCACTCACCACAAGTTTAGGATGCACAATGCACAAGTTGAAGTAGTACACTTTCAATTGAATGAATTGAATGAAATATAAGTATATATGCCACACACGCGACATGTGATAAGCGACCACCTCACGCATAACGCGGCTACTCAATAACATTTAAAATCAAGGTTGACCCTTGAGAATAATTTTACATATAATTTCATCACTTATTATTACACTCAATTTAATTTAAGGCGACATTTTTAAAACTATTAATCGTTAACCACTGCAATTACGCTCCCAAAAACCAACAATGGTCAAAACAGCTTCATAAAATCGATCCTCTACTAATTTACATATTCAATCAGCAAGCGTTTCGTGTTTGTCTGCAAATTAAATGTTCATACAAAAGCGGATGTTATCATTTGTAGGGATCTACAGTATAGTTTTCAGCATTCATTAAAACAAACGCAATTCAAGACGGATTTTCATTTTAATTAATAAGCAAAAAATGCCACCACGATGTTCTATTTATCTAAGATCAATTTCATTTATAACTATTGATTACAATGTCCTATTCATCTACCTATCTGCTTTTCCTCTTTATGTAACCGTGATATTCAATCATTCAATGGCAACCATTAAGAGCAAACCGGTAATAAATGAAATCAGACCGCAGCGCAGCGTAGTATATCGCAATCGCGATATTCGTAATATAGGTTCATTTCTTACAAAACGCATGCACGCATGTTTTATAGTGACCATCAATAAAATATTCATACAAACAGAGTAAATACTAGCCCCAAAAGCTAAGAACTGTTTTCATAAAAAATACACTGTTCACTCTTATCGAGACAATCATGATCATGAAAAATGGTTTAGACAAAAAATATACCATTTATCATTCTGCTGCGCATACTCTTCACATACTGACCTCGAATTAAGAAAACGGCAAGCCATGAATTGCTAGTAGACATTAATAGTGGAACCATAAACATATTGCGCCATTCATCCCATTAAGAACCGTAATTAAATGCACCAGAATTTTATTGATTCTGACAATTGTGGCTTTTACGTAGATTGCATGGAATAAAATGGCAGAAAACTACATTTTCGATTATATCAACCAACCTTTTGTTGTAATTCACATATTTCTACAAAAATCGGGAATGGTATGTACACAACGATACAATGGTATACATAATGAAAGAAATGGCGGCGGAAAATATATATATCTAAAAAATATATAAAATTGACAAAATTAATAAAATTGGATTTTGCACTCACTCTGACGTAAAAAATGCACTTGAAGCAGATGAAAAATTGCCAGAAGCAGGCAAAGGACTTGCGATCAATCTTGGCAACTGAACAATACGATTCTGTCTCGTTCTCACGTTGACATATGTCAAATTAAAGTCAGACAAATTGACACCACCCATCATTGAACCAATTCCCCCAGAGCTTCCATGTCCCGCCGGTGTCAACGGGGATACAATAGTAAGGCCTCTCGAACTACCCGTCAGTCTTGCCGGATTGATATGTGATGTTATTTTAGAAAAGTCGGGAACCGAACCACCACTAGTACTTAAGCTAGATGAGGAATATGAGCTAGGAATTTGCAAAGGTGCAGGTCTCTGTTTTCTTTTTCGTTCTTTTGCCGTTGGAGAGTCCATAATGTTTTGTTTACTTGTTTCCACTCCACTCACCAACGTAGCCCTATCTTCCAATGACTGGAGTTGTCTCTTGTATTCCTCCTCTTCGTGGTGTTGTTGTGGCTGAGGTGACTCCTTAATTGATTCTAATAATCCACCTGTGGCGCTTTTACTTCCTGGGGATCTCATGGAGGATTGTACCTGCTCTTGTTGCTGCGTTTGTTGATGAAAGAGAAACTTTCCACCGATACCACTACTCGTTTTTACTACTTGAGTAGGAGGACCAGAGCTAATTGAGCACGCAGCAAAGCCTTCTTGCTGCGACTGCTCGTTCTGAATCTCATAAGAAGACAGTGAACTTAAAGCAGAGGAAGATTTAGGTCGCACAATATTAGTAATGGCAGCAGTAGTTTTAGCATCACCACTACCGTCAGCAGCTGGTGTCGGCTGTAGTGGTGGCGTTGACGATGTAGGTGTATTCATGATGAATCCTTCCTCATCCACAACAGAGGTTTCAGAAGAGGAAGGTGTTTCGGAAGTAGGACTTGGGCTTATGATATTGATTATTCCTGGGGCGGTTGCTGCTGCCGTTGTTATTGCTTTTTGCCGTTGAGATGTCATTGTCTGCTGAGATGGCATGCTATTACAAGTAATAATACTCTAGTTCCTGTGACTCAGAGCTTGATATGTAATTGCGTAAAAAAGTGACAGAAACAGAAACTAACACATTTATACATATAAAATGTTTTATATCTCGTGTTATTTCATTTCTCTAATTTAATAGTAGTAGTAGTTTTCTTTCGCTCTGTAGTAAAGTTCTCATTAAAACTCCTACATGAAATATGATAAAAACATCACGCAACACAATAAGATTTCATAAGTAAACACTCTTCATGCTCCAAATTTCACACTTTTGCTATATTTCCGGCAGAGAAAACATACAGCATCACTGAAATGCTGAATGCTGTTTTTAAAATTAACTATGTTGACTGCAAATAAATACTTGAATTACTCAATGCGTGAAAAGTAGTTGGGCTGTTTTGTATTGAGCAAAAATCTCGAAATTATTTGAAGGATTATTTTTCAAATTACAACTTTTTTCGTCGTAGCTTCCTGTGTCATAATTATTTTTGTACACTTTTGAATACATCAACTTCCTGTCATATTATTGCGTTGGGATTTGGGATTGTATTACCGATATCATTATTTCAAATGTTGCTACTGCTTCGTTGTATATACTTCTGCATATTTCATTCTAAAAAAAGTGGGAGTCACGACTTTTTAAACGTCAAGAACGAATATTGATCTACACAGTTATTGTAAGTAACCCGTCACAAGTGTTTACTTTTTTCAAAGAATGGAAAAAGGTAAACAATCTTATTCCTTCCAGCGTCTACTTCTGCCTGTTATAAGACTTCTTCCATTAGTAAAAAGCTTTGTATTTCACAACTTTTTATGAAAATACTAAGTAAATATTGTCATTAGCATTGGCATGTAAAATGGAAGTAGTTTTGAACTACAAAAATATCTGCTTTCACGTATTGTAGGAGTCAATCACCATAAATTTGGATGCATGCAAATTCCAAACACAGTGAACAGCAAACGAACGAATCCATCAAATAAGCAAAGTTCATTTGATGTGATTTTTTCTATTTCATCCTTATATAAGTAGCCACGAAATCTCCATCATTGTTGAAATGTGACCAGATCGAAAACAGAAAACGTCAATTTACGGATACAATTCCGAAATGTGCATCTGAAGAGCATTCAGTAGAAGTCCATCCACGCACGCGTACTTATAAATATATTTTTGTAAAACTTCAAAGTGAAAGTTAAATTTTTACTTGGCATATTCATTCATGCATCAGAAAAAAAATGATGGACACAAAACAATCCTTTGAGTTCAAGGGTATACAGAGGAAAACCCAAATTTCCTTCGTGTCACAGGAAGTAAAACAATTCCACATCTTATACACACTTGAATAGATTTAGCTCAGGTAGCACTATACACGTGTACACTTTTGAGATGAAACATTAGAACGATTCAA
>JAQIWN010002241.1:0-16630 GCA_034699025.1 Entomobrya cf. arborea Gr-Col-00668 | reverse complement strand
TATCGTGCACTTTTTTAATAAAATGCAATTAAAGTTAAAAATCGGTAAGATAAAAAGGGTACTCGATCGAGTCCCCTATTTTATTTATTTTTGCTACTAGTAAGCCCGAAGGAGGTACTTTTTTGATACGGTAACGCATCAACTATTTTAAATGAGTGAGTTAAACTCTGAAACCCGGTGTATGAAGGTTTTCAGGGGTGCAGATTTTGAATCTGAAGTCAGATGTTAAATTTAAAGTACTACGTATTCTGGAAAAGCGCGGGAAACCTTATTTCTTCGAATTTCGAGGTGAAACTCGGTTTATGGGGGTAACTGTTGACGCATATTAAGAATTTGAGATCATTTTTCAAATTCAAAATACTACGTCATCCGGAAAGCGCGGGAAACCTTATTTCTTCGAATTTTGAGGTGAAACTCGGTTTATGGGGGTAACTATAAACGCATATTAAGAATTTGAGATCATTTTTCAAATTCAAAATACTACGTCATCCGGAAAGCGCGGGAAACCTTATTTCTTCGAATTTTGAGGTGAAACTCGGTTTATGGGGGTAACTGTTGACGCATATTACGAATTTGAGATCATTTTTCAAATTCAAAATACTACGTCATCCGGAAAGCGCGGGAAACCTTATTTCTTCGAATTTTGAGGTGAAACTCGGTTTATGGGGGTAACTGTTGACGCGTATTACGAATTTGAGATCAGTTTTCAAATTCAAAATACTACGTCTTCCGGAAAGCGCGGGAAACCTTATTTCTTCGAATTTTGAGGTGAAACTCGGTTTATGGGGGTAACTGTTGACGCGTATTACGAATTTGAGATCAGTTTTCAAATTTAAAATACAACATTTTCAGTGAAACTCGGGAAACTATTTCTTCGACAATGCTATAATTCTTGTCATTTAAATGCCTTAGATTGTCCAAAACCTGGTCAAAGGTAGCCCAAGTTGACCTAGGGACAAGAAATTTAACTATTATTACCCGAAGCATTACGGAATCAATCCAAAGATCATGTTAATTTAGATATATGTCTCTTGATAAATTCGGATCATCTAAATAATTGTATATATATTACATGGAAAAGTATACGAATGACTGCGTCTAGTCGCTATATTAAAATGAACGAGCTGTGCTGAGCATCATTTTGATGGCAAAGCAAACTATGAAAAAGATCATGCAGGAAAGTCACACGTTGGGGGAAAAAATTCCGAGATATAGGCGAGTATAGCTTTCTTTCTTCAGAAAGTCTATACACGAGATGATTTAGGCATATAAATAATCTAGATCATTGGATAATGTGACACATTAGGAGATGTAAGGCGTTAAACGACTTAACTTGAGTGGAATGTGTGCGCTGATCACCAATATGAACTTAAACCAATTTTGCAGCATCATGTGACAATACATAGACAGTTGCATGAATGACGTATGGGCATGCATCTGTTGCATTAAGAACACAATAGTACTCTTAATCTTAGAAGTTGTCTTTGAGATCACAATTCATTTTTTAAACTCTAAACTATAAGTTTAACTCCCATTTGGCTTTAAATTAACTAAAAATGAGTGACATGAAAAATTCACAAGAATGGAACTGGTGTGACGACTTACAAGACAATGATCTAGGGTAAGTAAACTTCAACTCAATTTTCTACTTGCATCAAAAGCCAATTCCTATCTATAACCAAGTTTATGAGCAGAAAAATATTTTTTATCGGTACCAGATCTCCTGCAGCACAGAGGTCAACATCAAGCAAAAATAATGAGGCATCCATGGTGGGATCACAACGACTACCAGCCGTACCTGGAGAAGTCACTTCCACACCTAAAACATCTAAGGTTAACCGGAAGCTGCTGCATATCCAGGGCCGAAGGTTAAACTTTAGTTTGTCTGCAGATGCGCACTCCGTGACCGGAAAACTGTACATTACAGGTACTTCACCTTTTTACTTTGACTTCAAACAATCAAGCATTTATATTTTGTTAGTAAAAAATAAAAATATGGAATTATATATTATTTAGCAACATGCTGCGATGGAACACAATTAACAGTAGAAGTCAGGGACGTGGACGATCCGAATCAAATATTTAACGATGACCCTCTGCAAGAAATTTTCAAAATTGTTGGAGATGTGCCTGACGATGCCCGAAATTATATATTAAACAGGCGAGCATCAGTGCTTCCATACAAATGTAGCCACTGTGAACGTTACTGCGCCCCGTTGTACAAGTGTGCTGCATGCGGCATACTAATGTTTGGAATTTTTCTTCAAGCTCATGAAGACCAATGCAACGAAAATCGTGTGCAATAATGACGAAATAGTGTCCCGAATGCATAATAAATCATTTTAAAAAACAACATTGAGAATAAAATTTCCCAGCTGTCATTTTAAAATAGTATTTATTCGGATAAGCATAAAACCTGTTTCATCATGAAAGTTTTCTGAATACTAAATTTTTACCAGAATTTTGCTTGAATAAACCACTCACTTGTCCAAAATAATTATTTAATGTAAATGAACATGCACAATACTAGTTCCTCTTAAGAGGCAAGACCAGCTTTTAAACATAATACTTAATCTAATAACAGTAAAATTAGAATTATTTTTTCTGCTAATGATGAGAATTCACAGTATTCATATGAGTAGTATCTTCTCCTGCATAACAATCTTGTGCTTGCTGTGATTTATCATTCCACCGCTTTTCAAAATACCCCAGTAGTAGTAGAAGTTCAAAGACTCATGCCGCGAATACCACCTGTTGTTTGCTTTACACCAGAATGGGTGTTGTTTTTGTAAATTAGTACAAGTCCATTTTTACAGTTTTATTGATTCGGGTCATTATGGCGTCTTCAAAAGCTTTGTTTAAGAAAACATGTCATTTAAAATGGCATAAAGAAACTGATAATGAGGAAGATCTGTACGACATCCAACAACGAAGATTTGTTTCAAGTGCTGTTTGTTCGTTTATCATCGAAAATGACCTCCTGCAAACCAAATCACGACAAAATCGCACTCAAAATATTTGCAAGGCTTGCTTGAAGCGAGTTGAAGAATTCCTGCCAAAGCCAACCAAGAAAAGTAAAGTAACAAGTGAGATTGAGCTCGAGGTCAACAAATTGTCTTTGGTAGAAGCAGTGTCGCCGGAAGCTGTTCAAGGTTAGATGTTATTATTCATTTCACTCATTTACAAGATAGTGTGATTTTGCACGACAAAATAAACTAAAAATCTAAAACTTCATCATTATCTTTGCACAACAGATGCTGTGTCGACAGTACTTTCCTCAATAAAAAATGGGACATTATCAGAGGAGCAGAAAACATCCCTTTCTGTGGCTTTTGCACAATTAATGAAGCAGGATTTTTTAGGCACTGAATCAAGTGCACTGTCATCACGTACGGAAGACATTTACAAGACTTCGTACGTAGAAGTTTGGAAGCAAACACCAGACGGGCCTCTGAAACAACTTTTATCCAGTTTCGCCGATCAAAAGTAACAATGCAAATATATCTTTGTAGAATGCTGCGAACTTATTTTGTATTCAAAGAACAATGAAAAGAGTTTACATTATATATTTTAATTTGATATTCACAGTGTTTTCTGTCCAACCACCTGTCGTAAATTATCGAAATGTTACGAGATCTTGCACTGGATAGCAGACCCAAAATTTCTATCCAATCTTTGTTTGGGAGAAAGTATTCTTCTATTGCAATTTTCTCACTCGAAGTATTCTGTGGAGCTTTTAAGCAAACTTTTGCCAGCCGGATCCTATTCGACTATAAAAAGAACTTTGGCATCATTCAACCAAGAAGAACAACCTCTTCCAACGAACGACGTGCTAATAGGTAAACAAGAAGAGTTAGAATTGAAAGCTAAATTTATTTTATGCAAGTCTTTTATACGAATATCTACTCTTTCAGCATTCGATAATTCCCAAAAGATCCAGAAGAGTCATATGATAAGGTATCAAGGAAAGCAAGTTGTGTCAACAGTTACAGCTGTAGTCTTCCTTGACATGGGACAAGATTCACGAAATCAATATACTCTGAATCTTCCTACTGCTTTGTTCCCGACTCCAGCTAACGAAAAAGTTCTTTTGGAACGTTTTATGGCTTATTCTAAGGAAAGCAACGAGCTTCATAGAGCTTATAGAAAAAGCTTTGTGCAGTCTTGCATCTTGAGAGTCTCCCAGGATTGCGATGTAGTAGGCGCAGAAGTTGTGGATTCTGTATCTTCCAAGAAAGGTTACGACGATTCGTTCAAGGAAACTTTTAAGTACACAAGAGTACCTAAGAACAACAGACAGTATAACATTTCAGACCTTGATTGTCTTCACCTTAACCCGAATTCATACGCTACATTACAAAAGGTTTTAGACAAAATGCTGGATTATTGTCAGTCAACTGGAAGAAATTATTTACCGCTGTATATGGACGGTAGTCCATACACTATGTGTTTGAATCTAATCCGAGACACGTATTTGTGTAAAACCTGCTCCATAACCCTAAAAATTGAAGAAGCGGAACACCACCAGCATGATTCTAATGTCAAACCTGAATTTGTTCGGAAATACAAGAAATTACTTATTCGTCCAGGTAATATTATTTCGTATTATTAATTACATTATTACTCTAATTATGACACATCTTTGCCACCTACGTATATTTTGCACTCATTATTTATTCTCAGGCGCCGGACACGTTGAGATGAATGCAGTACGTGCAATTCTTGACTTCTTCTGGATTCCAATTATTCGACCACTTGCTGCCTTAATGGGATACAATTCTGCCGGTCAATTACTGTCTGCAAAACGAGGACAATGCGCTCACAAGTCATGGGCATTATTAATGTAAGATGTAAAATATAAAATTATCTTCATTCATATCTTTTATAAAATTCATAATCTAGCAGTGTATTTCTTATATATTGACAAAATCCGTTCACTTTTTTTAAGGATAATTTTTGAAGCCCTTTCACATGAAATTGTGTACGAGTACATCAGGAATTCTAAATTGAAGAGACAAACTCCTTCGTATGAAAACTTTTGTCAGTGGGAAAAGGAGGCCTCAAAAGATAATCATACTCTTCAATTTGCGTTGGATTTTACTTTCACCACATTGCATTCTCTTCACCTTTTTCGCTGCGGCATTCGTATGTGCGATGATCAAGTTGCACTTGCGAGTCGCCACAAAATGGGAACACTTTTTTATGCAAGCCACCATCCAAAATATCAGCAACTATTATGTGCAGATACTCTGTATCTCTTGTCACTAAATCCGGAAATGCGTAGCAAGATTGGAATAGAATCTTCCAGGACGCAGAACGGAACCGTGGGTGAAGGTGTGGATTTCTTGTTGGAAAACCGGAACAAACTATATAAGACTCTCCTTCCCAGCGAGACAGCACCATCTTTTGAGTATGTACACTAAACTGTGTAACCATTAATTAATTTCCATCCAACTTGTTATTCCGTGGATCTTAATTGTTTTTATTGGTTGTTGCTTACAGTCAATGGCTTGCCGTCACTCGACTAGCCAGTCAACTTGAGAATGTAAGTGGATAAAACTTGACCAATTCAATTTAATAAGTAAATTTAGCTTTTAAATTTTAACGATGTTGACGATACCTCAAAGTGATGAAAATTATTCTTAAAAAATTTCAGCTTCGTCGAACAGCAGCAGATAGAATTGAAATGAACATAAAAACTTCTGAGGCAAGAAATCGAAAGCTAGGCAATGAAATCTTTCAAGCCCGAAAATTCATCAGAGAATTGTCTATTTTAAACAAAAAAAAGCTACGTTTTGTCTCATTTGATAAAACACCAATGAAATTGGATGACGACGTACTTAATTACGTTGACTTGAGTTCTAAGTACCAAAAGATGTACTTCGAGAATTACATTCAAAACAAAAAATCGAAGCTTCCAATTTTATGCATCACTGAAAAAGAGTTTGATGAATCAACACCCCTTGCTACACTAAAAGCAGCTGTGTCATCCAAAGTAGCGAGTTTACGTAGCCCTATGCAGGCGTTTTTTAAGAACACTTTAAAGCAGCACAAAACTGTTGATGAGCACCTGCAGCTTCATCGCGCTTTGCAACTCCAGTTAATTATTCAACAAGAAAACGAGGTCGACTTAGATGATCTTGAGGATACAAATGACATTTTACCTGACGACGACGACGACGATTTTTACTGACGTACAAACTTAAATGGAGTGTGTTTCATTATGGCCTTCAAAATGTAGATAGAACTCAAGGATGAAGAAAATAATTAAATTTAATACTTATGAAGGTAGGATAGATTATTTTAAAAGATTAATAGATAGATAGAAAAGATAGATTAATTTGTTGAATGATAAAGGCAATATAACTAGAAAATATACTGAGATTTATGGATGATTTTGAACATATAAGTGGTAATTTATGCGACGATGAAGATCTTTGCTGATGTGCAAAGATGTGTGTTGAAAAGGTGTGTTGTCTTATTGTCTTTAAAATGTAGAATTTAAAGATGAAAAGGAATAAGTAAACTAAAATATTTTAGTTGTGGTAGAATATTTTTAAATATAAAATGATAACTTGTTGAAGACAATGCCAATGGACAATATATTTTGATCAATGTGATCGTATGTACTGTGCAAACATTTGTGTATTGCAATCTTCAAAAAATATTTTCTTAGATAATAAATAAGAATATATCTTTTTAAAACTTCCATGAAAATGAATCAAATCAAATAGTCTAATGCAAACTAAAACTTTATTGCTAACATTCATAATATTTCAAAAATAAAAATTATTCATACACTACAAATCAAGAAATCATTCAATACATTGCTTATTCTCTTTGAGTTTTTACTCTTTCTCTCCTAAAATTATTTTTAGAGTATGCCCCGTATCAGGTGAAAATATTCTCTTTATAGGTTCATGGCGGCATTTTAAACTTTGAGGCACGGTAGTCCAAAATCAGTTTAATTTGTCTACTTATAATAATTAATGATTATTAAAGGATTTAACGACTATCATTAAATTATAATTAATGATGATAAACTACAAAAACAAGAGAGCAAGAAAAAGCCATTTTTTATTCAGGTAAAACTACTTTGGAAGGCTTTTTAATTCAGTGTGATCATCTAAACTGCTGTCTCGGCAGCATTAGCATTTGGCACCAAGCCTTCATTAGGCTTATCTGCTGCAGGAGGAGGGTTACGATTTCGGCGGGTGAAATAGGGGCGAAGGCTCTGAAATATTTTCTGGAAGCATTCACAGAAGTAAGAAATTACTCCCAATACAACAGTAAGAATGCCAACAATAACCTTAATGGCAATATCCCAATAATCAACAGGCTTAAGGTTCATTTTTGGAGATTTTTTTCCTGCTGGAGATGATGAAGTCGAGCCTGTTTTTTCTGGTTTGCGTGATTCAGCCGTTGTGTTCTTTCCTTCTGGTCGGGCGGATGATGTTGAGTTCTTTGTTTTTTGTTTCTTGGTCTTTTTTCGTGCCTCTTTGGTACCAACATCATCTTTGTTAGCATTTGCATCAGGCTTGTTCTCATTTTGAGCATTTGAGTTGGTTTTGGTTGTATCGGAAGATGAGCCACTGCTCCCAGACGACGACGATGATGATGACGACGGAGATTGTTGTTGGGGGTTAGAGCCATAATTGTTCGAACCACTAGATTGTGTCTGAGTTGTGTTCTTCTTTTCTTCCTTTGTCGTTCCAGTAGCGTCTTTTGGAGTAGACGTGGTGTTTGATGGTATGGGTGTGCTCTTGCCTTTCTTGTTTTCGTCTGGTACACCAGTGGAATTTTTTTTAGAGGGAACTGACATCGTCACGTTGGGTGATGTTTTTGAGTTTTGGCCTTTGTCACCCGTTTGTATTGCTGGTTTGGTTGGCGTGCTAGTTGAAGCTTCGGTTAATCCTCTTGTAATGTTCTTGTTTGTCGCTTTGGATTCGTTTGCTGGCTCCTTTTGCTTTGGCTTCTCCGTCATAATATCAGATTCCTTTCCAGGCTGCTTGTTCTTTGGCTTCTCTGTCGCCACATCAGACTTGGCTTTTGGCTTCTCACTCAACTTGGGAGCATTATTGGGTTTTTTTATTTTATCGTTCTGTTGAGCTACTGGAATTGAATTCTGCAAAACAAAGAAAAACATGTTTTTTATAGTACTAAGAAAAATGCCATCCTTTTTTCTGTATGAGTCATTATAAGTATAAATATTGCGGAGCTGTATTTTTTAAATATATTTATAAAGTCCGTGGGGATTTTCCTGGTTTAATTATTCACTACGGTGTGATTGCCAAAATTAAATGTTACTAATGTAACGCGTTATTGTGCTGCAAGCTTTAATTAAGATTTTAAAAAAGCCGGCATATTATGGCACGCTAATATATAATTATGGGAGCAAAATAACTACGATTAATCATGCAATCATACTTCAGTTAAACGAAAAGATTAAATACCTGTGGCTTAGTGCTGACAGAAATGACGGGTGGAGGAACTGATTTTGGCTTTGACATAGGTGGAAACTGAAAAAAAATGATAGCAAAACTTAATCCTCAAGTCTTTTAAGTTTGTGATTTACTATAACTCGTCAATCCTCAATCGTTCAAAATGAACTAAAATCTGAAAATTACAATCCAGCAATGCATTAAAAAAATAGTCATTTCTAAATAATAATGTATCTTCCTATTCAAAAGATTAACACTTCCTCGAGTACAAAATAAGAAATCATTTAATCATTGAAATTATAAATATCAACTACTTTTTTAAATTGAATAAAATTTGTCATTCATGTAATGATTATATTAATTAATGCCAATGTGACGCTATCAAGCTAACTATTTGCAAAAAGAGAAAACTTTTTTACCAGTTTAAGCAGCCATGTGAAGATTAAGAATGCAGCGTACGAATTTTTGACATGCATGCATTTTTCCCAGTAGAGAAAAAAAATCTGGATTTGGTTACACTAGCAAGTCATCGGCTCTTCATACTTTTGTCTGCTAAGTCATATTTTTTAATGTACTATTGGCTTGTGGTTTGCAGAACGTCGAGTATAGTTCCCTGCATAAGTCAACGGACTAAATTCTGAAGTCATGATGGCTGGCTACTGTGGCTTACATTTTGAATGTTCATGCATAATATATGTCGTCCTCTATTTAATCATTACGCAGCCATGAGTAGAAAAATACCTACACGCATAAATATTAGCCTGTCAAGTCTTGTATAAGGATTAAGATGAAATAAGACCGGTGCGTTATAATTTTGCATGCTAAGTACAACTTAATGATGATTAAAGCAGTGGATTTTATAAAAGATGGCATTTATTAGTTCTTTTCTATGAAAAAATGGAGAAATGGTAAAAAATGCTAAACGTGCTCACCTTCCAATTAAAGGCCCCTCGCTTGAGACGGACAAGGGTGGAATCCTCCGTATCATCAAAGTAAAAACCTTGAAGGATCCCATTGTGTGCCGCATCGTTCAGGTCTAATTCTATGTCCAATTGTTCAAAAGGAGATCCAGTAGAACGACGTTGTCTCACATGTGAATCAGTCTGGTAATTTTCAGCAGCTCTGACTGACCGGATGTCAACTTTAACTGCCTTATCAACATGAAACTCGAACCAAGCCGATACCAAAGTTTGATTTTGACTTATAAGCATGTCAACGTCTTTGTTCGAAATTTGCACAGCTACGGCTCCAGCAGGCATCTCCGTGGTGGAACACACGTCTCGCTTACGGCGAGTAATAAGCAAAAAGTCAGGATTCTGCTCAGCAGGTGTGGTCTGGGGAACTTGTGTAGTTGTTGGTCGATCATCAGGTATTACCATTAGCAGTATACAACTAATTAAGCTGTTCAGGAAACAAAATTTATCTTTTTACAAAATGTTCTGGTTTATTATACTCATCATGCGATTCCTAAATCAAAGTGCTATCATGGTTTTAACAGAGAGTTTAGTGCTTAATGAAAGGAATGAATGAATTTTGTTGCCAATGACATAAAATTGTAATGAATTCACGTTCATATTTGCAGCAATGAGGTAAAGATAAAGATAAGAACTAAGTAAAGATAAATAAAAAAATAGTTATACCTATCCAACGCCATTCCGTGGTGCATTCCTGCGAATGGTGGTGGTTGCCTATTGCAAACGAATTCCATCCGTCTTCTTCCGTCGTTTCTCATGTACCTTGTACAACCAAGGCCATGGGAAAAAACCATGAACAGAATAATGATATGACCACCCTTCATTTTGAAGGTATCACTGTGACTTTAACTGAGATGAAAGAAAGTTTACTTTGGTGAAAGTAAACTTAAAGAACTTTCATAAAATCTTATATATTTATGACGATAGTTTAAAATTTTTTAAACTTAAAGCAAAGAGTATCAGTAAGATGTATATAATGAATGAAATGTAAAGAAGAAAATGAACTTTTATAACTTTTAGGTGTATGTAATTAATTTTCACTAACAAATAAATTTTTTTTTAGTTTTGGGCACGGATTTCTTTTTTTTACAGAAATAAACACAATGATTGTAATTTAGTGTAATATGAACACGATTATTGCTGATAAACCAAACGCCGAAAATACACTTTACACCGCCATCGACTAAATTCGCTGTGGCATATTTTTTGTAAAGCGTTTAACTTGTATGGAAAAATGTACGTTGATAATGCTTAGATCTGCGTAACATTAGCTTAATTTAGGAATAGTACCAAAGTTGATCTTTTCATTATTTCTAATGTTCATTTGTATACGTAGTCGGTGGGTTAGTAAATTGATAAGTAGAACGCATCATAACTTAGCATGCATAATGCTCGTTTAATAAGTCAAGTTGCGGGTAATAATAAGCTCTACTATGGTTTAATATGGAAATACTTCATCTCGGTATTTCTTCCCGAGAGCACCAAAAAAATCAAGTACAACATTGATAACCTACGAAGATGCAGCTTCATTTAAGTGAACGTAGTCAAAAATACAAAAGAAATACGCAGTGATATGTACAACTAGAGAACTTCAACCCTTCCAAATTAACAGCTCATTTTTCGCCACAGTGGTTACGACTCAGTTCACTGTTAAGCTTTCACACAGTAAGCTGGTATACATAACTACGACTTATGTACATATTTTTTGCTGTCCTTTACCTAAGGATATCGGAGAAATTAAACAAGTTGATATTGAACATCATGAACATGTTAAAGGATCTTGATATTATCACCGGTCATAGTCAACTTCAATCTTTCCAGAAATCTTCATGTATGCAAATGCAACTGCTTCTCAATTCCTATTATGTTACGCAAGGCTTGTAGTCTTCTCACAAGGACTATTCAAGGAATGTGACGCAAATGTAAGGCTATGCATACCACCAACGAAATACGGGTGGTGGCTCGTGTCATAACTGTAGTGCAGATTTAGCCTTCCAGAATAAACAGCAATAGCGAAACCTCGATTACTCAAATGGGGCATTGCATTTGCCACTTAAGTGATAACGAATCTTTCTTTGTTATTTTTCTTTCACAAAGCGGGCTTACAAAACTACAACTTAGGGATTAAATGCAACGTTTATCTTCCGATCGTTCTGGAACATCGGAGAAATTAAACGTGGTGTTGTCATTTAACATATCAAATAACCCTGATCTCTGCACTAGTCATAGTCGCGTCTGTATCAATTACTCGAGAAATGTACATACATGCATGTACCACTCCTACTTTACTCTCATTGTGTTAAAAGAGGCATGAATGAACTGACGATTCGAAAGATATTTTTCTTTCAATCATTTTTACCAAAGTGAGTTTTCATACAGGCATAAAAATGTGGTGACTCATACTATAACTCAATACAGTTTACAGTTTACCCTTTCAAACGAATATACAGAAATAGACTTCTTTAATGAACTTGAATTAAACTACACATTTGCTGCCACAAAACCTTTATTGGTAAGGAATCCTTGTTCAAAATTTTGCTTGAACAAAGATAGCAGGCATATTTAAATACAACGTAGGTATATATTTTTAAAAAATCCTTCTATTAATCTTGGATATCAAAGAAATTAAACGCTATATTATTACTGCTCCACGCTCCTTTTTATGTGTACGGCATATTGATAAAACGATGCGAACGAAGGGTTTTATTTTAATGACTTATACGCAGTTTTAAGTTTATATGTGACAATGACTTATAATGCATTATTATTTAATACATTCAATTTTTTGATTTACTTTTTGTTGGTGAATATTGTGTATGCCGACAAGTAATTCGTAGTAAAAATGAAGTACAAAACGCAGCGCCAGCCCAAATTTTTGCCAAAGACCAACAAAATAATGTAATTACATGGTCCCTTCTCTGACTCATTGCCATAAATAGCAATACAACCTAATCAAAAAGCTTGGCAACTAATAGAAAGTTATAGGTATACTTTAAATATGCAGAACTGGAACTCTTTGTTCGTCATTGTTCTTCAACATAGTAAGTACACATACATCATAAAAACAAGGGTATAAAATAAAACGTTGTTTTTTACATAGTGTGTATGATGAAAAGAAAAAACATAAACGGTACTCATATTTGATGCAGTAAACTAACCAAGCGCTGTTCTAATCTTAAATAGATTAAAAGTTAAACAAGCATGGAAATATACGCCTATGCATGCGAAAATGTGTTGTTGGGGGATGACTTGTTATAGTACAAAAAAGATGGAAGTTGCTTTCTGTGTTGATCATATCCCGAAGCGAAAGCCGGCACGTTGGGTGAATAATTCGAACATTCGTGAAACCAAGCCTCTTGCCTTTGTTAATAATTACCACGAAGCTCATTGTGAGCACCAGTGTAAAAAGTGTCGAATCCCTGGAGATCTCTCATTCTGCGTTTGTGATTGACATCGTCAAGATCAAAAAAATCAATTTCACCAGTTCCCGAAAGGTAAAACTCTTCAAGTTAAAATTTGTGAAGCTGGTGACTCGATCGCGTTCGTTCTCAGCTTAATCACTATTAAAAGTTGAAGAGTTTTACTTTTTACTGAGTTTATTTCCCGTTTTTCTTTTCTCATAGTATTATACTGTGGACTCTTGGACATCATCTTCAAGTTTTGACTTTTGTAGTCATCTACTAAAATTCTCAAAGTAAAATCGCCGTTCAATTATTTCTTACTGCCAGAGTATCGATGCTGAAAAATCAGTGATGATTTTTGAGTGAGGTTTATGTGAGAAATAATTGAACAAATCCATGACAAAATTTTGACTTAAATAGGAGAAAGAAATCTCCGGAAAATGGGTGGCTCTGACGGCGACGAGTAGTACGTGTGAAAAATTTAAGTGACTTTCATTCATAATTTGATAACCAAAAGTGTTAAAAAGTGCAATTAAATTTTCATTACACAGCGTCAAGATAAGAGTCGGCACTTTGCTGCTCTTTACAGGGATTGCGATTGGAGCAGTCATTCTTTACTTTGCGTATCAGTTTCTCATGAAGTGGTATGCAGACCATAACCGTCGGCTGGATCTAGCAGTCAAGGCTCGTGTCAAGAAGCCAGCGAAGAAGCAAGAAGCAGAAACCGTCTATCTTGACGACGAGGACGAGGTCGAGGCCTAATCCTCTTCATTTTATTATCCACAGTGTAGTGAATGGTTGTGTAATGTGGAAATAAAATCAGCTTGATTTAAAACATATATTTTGTGTATTGTTTTTATTTTTGAACTTGTTAAGTGTGCAGCTTTTGTGATTGATAAAACCTCCGCTACTAAAAATTATTTATGCTTGTTGTGCAAGAAATGCGACTAATCTTCTAATCCATAAGCTATTACTGCTACAAGCTTGAAAGAATTTTGTGCAACTAGTAGATTTATTTCGTGAGTTCAGTGAATTGTGGGGATGGAAAAGAAATCTTCAGGCATGCAACAAGAGAAGGAAGTTACTCCTGAGAGGCCTGGGCCTTCAGGTAGTACTACCGGGAATGTGGATTCCACGGATTTAACCACGATTGCAGTACAAGATATTCATGTGGTACCATCAACCAGCAGTGGAGCTGTCGGTGAAGCCCAAGATCCTGTTACAACTGATGGAGATGGGACAGATGGATATGATGATGATGATATGGGGGAAACTGAGACCAGTGACGATGAAAGCAAAGGAAAGAAAAGGTAATTTGTGTTAAACACAGTTCATAGTCTTACACCCAGCCACTCATAGCATCCATAGCACAATAATCTGTATAAGTTGCGTTGAGCATAGCACTGAGGCGATTTTTGATTTAAACTGAATTATACTATAACAAAGTAAAGTCTAAACGGGACATGGATATTATTTGTATTCACTTTTTGTAGATGAAGAGAAAATGCTTTCTAGAATTCACTTTTGATTAATTTTTCTTCTTTTTGTGAGCTCTCAATTAGTAGAAACATCGTAATTTTGAGATAGTTAGTTCTGTCACAGTTGATCATTATAAGTTATTAAGTTGTATGCTTTTTCATGAAGTTGTGTCTACATTATATTTTGTTACTCACTCTTGCAGAGCACCCCAATTGCATTACGGTAAGAAGAACAAGATGGTTGCTCCTAAACTCATCGAAAAAGTGAAAGCCCGGACTAGAACCTTCAGGGAACGTGGTCAAACGCTTATTCACAATGTAGGTTTATTTTAATCTACTTCATTTTGCATCATTGTGTTTTCTACAAGCAAAAGTTTTCATGCAAACTTATATTTTTTCAGGCAAGCGTCTTGGAATCGTTGACTAATGCCAACGTTTTTGTGAAGTGCCAGTACAGAAGTGCTCATAACGTCTTGGTAAATTACACCTGGGGCCAAGACTTCACCTTGCTACCGGATAGACAGGGAAGTGAAGCTTCCGAGCCGACTACTCCAGTAAGTGGGGGTTTGTCAACTGAGAACATCCAACAACTGGTTGCAGAAGGAGTCAAGCAAGGACTGGACCAAGCTCACTTGAACCGTGCGAAAACACCCGAACGAGAAGAGTCGTCTCAAGATGTAATTTTGTTTTTTATTGCTTTATGTTGTATTAAATTGCGTTTCACAATATCCATGGTAGTATATACTTTAAATAATTTAAATCTTGCAGATTCTCTTCAATTCACCATCTGTGGAAACTCGCACTCCGGTATTGTCCCGTCGGGAAGCAGCCTCCGGAATCCCTTGTGAGCGTTGTTTCCGCGTAGATGCGTTTCTAAAAGGGCCACGTAAAACTTTGATTCCGGCTTCGTTCTTTGAATGCGCTTATCTAAACTGTAAGGCACGCGTTCACAACGAGTGCATTGGCATGACTAATGTGAAGTATGAAGACATCAAGGACATTGCACCGTGGTTCTGCTTATCCCATCGGGGGAAAGTACGAGTGGCAGTGGATGCTCCAAACCAAGAGCCCGAAGGAGAAGAAGAGAATCCGAGTGAGACGGCTGGTGGCACTACTGGAGAGAACCTTGGCACAGAAACAGGGGCAGTTGTGGCTGGTTTTTCGGTACAACGTGGGGGGACTCGAGGTGCAGGTAGAGGAGGTGGTAGGGGTGTTGGTAGGGGAGGAAGTCGTGGTGGCGGCCGCGGTGGTCGTGCAAGTGGTGAGCTGGAGGCTTCTGCTGGGAAAGTAACCGAAGCTCGTGGGGGAGGCAGAGGGGCACGCGGAGCTCGGGGTGGCACTGGGGACGCAAAGGGATCACGTGGGGGTCGTGGGAGGAAGAGCAAGGAGCAAGATTAATTTTACCTGTGTGGAATCATTTATGCATGCATTCAGTTTTTATTCATTTTTATGATATTTTCATTGAGTTGATTATTCAAGTTGGCATGCATGACTTTAGTCCTTGGTAGTTTCTTGGTATTAATTCCAATAAAATGTTGCACAAGTTTAATGAAAATAAAATGGTTCCATGCTTTTTAAAGGCCATGAAATAAAAATCGTTTTTTAACTTATTTACTTTGAGTTTGTTTACTGCATACTTGACTTATTTTGCTAAACTGCACAAAATCATCGGCATACACATACTTCCTATGTTCTTTATCATTTTCATCCTAATTATCATTTTCATCACAATTATCATTTTCATCACAATTATCATTTTCATCATAATTATCATTTTCATCATCGTGTAATTTCTAAAAAATAGTCCAACTCGATTACTAAATCTGCTTATAGCAAAGACAGTAGTTTCTGGTTTTACGACGTTATTGTTCAAAGTTTAGAAACAATCTTGAACCCATACCTGATTTAAGTACCTTTGTCATCTCTGCGTACGATAACACAATATTAAATGCGAAAGTTGAATGTTTTGGTTTTGCAGCTGTATTTAGGACATCCTTAAACTAGTGTGCTGTTGTAAAAGTATCAGTATTATAAACAGAGTACGCATAAATATGCAAGTAAAAAGACCAAAATATGTATATGCAAGATGCTTTAGCTAAGGTATGAAAGTAAATTTGCAAGTAGTCTTTGCGAGTTTTCCTTACTAAAATCATTTTTCCATTTCTCAAGTTATTGCAACTGTTATTGACTTATAATTTGCTTCTAAAACCGACAAATTGAAAATATTTTATGAAAAAGTACACTACTTGACAATTCTACGTCATCAGTAGACGGAACAAAAATACGCAGTAAAAACTAAAATTTAAGCGCCTAAATATGCAGTAAAAAATCGTTTA
>JAQIWN010002240.1:0-16649 GCA_034699025.1 Entomobrya cf. arborea Gr-Col-00668 | reverse complement strand
GTTTTTACGAATGTCTAAATTCGTGATCAAAAGTTCGAAAAATGCGATTTAACATGGACAGTATACGAGAAATATTGAGTTTTGTCCTCGCATTGTGCAGCTTAAAATAGCATTGAAATTCTCCGTTAAGAGACATGTATGCCCAGTATGTAATAAAGCCTTTCTAGAAAACTCTGATTTACGCAAGCACATAGGAACTCATAGTGGCTTAAAAGCTTACAAGTGCGACTTGTGTGATAAATCGTTTACTGAGAAAAAGACCTTAAAGACACATAAAAATGCCGTTCACTTCAAAATTAAGAAATTCCAATGTAATTTGTGTGGAAAGCGATTCAGTTGGAGAAATCAATTAGAAGCTCACATGAGAGTGCATACTGGTGAAAAGCCTTTTAAGTGTCAAAAATGCGTTTGCGCTTTTTCGTACTTAAGCAGTCTCCACGGACACATGAAACTTCATTAATAAATTTATAAAATAAAAATCTTGTACCTTAAACCCCCACGCAAAATACGTTAGTTTTTCGATAAATGTCGTTGTAATATTTGATGAATATTTGTAATGGCCGTTGTAAAATAAATTCAGATGTACAAGAAACGATAACGTATTAAAACGCAGTGAATGGACTTATGTGAATTGTTTGCATGTGACCTAAATGTATATGTGTATTTCAGGTTACCAATAACTCGTTTATTTCTTTACGAAATATACCAATTGCTTTGAGTAGCCGTATAATATTAATATAATAGTATTAACGTTTCAAACCTAAGTATTAATCCTTAGAACTATATTTGCCTTTTTTTAAACATTAAGCAGCTTATAAACAATAAAATATTGTAACTTGTCTAAAAGTTGGCTACGTGATGAAAATAAATGCAAAAAATGATCATTTTATTTGCATGCCTTAAATAGTATGCTGACCTTGAGCTGGATTTGTTTTTTACAAACATAAACATTCGTAAGTATAAGATATCCAAACATTCAAATCAGGTGCCTAAATACATATGCATACTCCTTGTTTTTCATGCGTCAGTAGGGTTCATAGCATTTGCGTGCACAATAGCTTGCGGTAAAGCACAAGCAAAAAAAAAAGATTTTTGGGGTCACTTGAAACTGGGGTGATGCATACATAATACCCAAGTGCACATTTACTGCCTAAAACTGTATGCACGTTAGTTGTATGAAAGCGAAAGCAAATGTAAACAAAACAAGCCACAGAAGGAACGGTTCTTCATTTTCGCGGTGTTTATCTTTTCAAATTGCGGGGGAACAAGGCGTGCTGTGTGCGACGGCATGTACGCTATTTTAAGATATGGCTAAGAGACCTACTGACGCATGAAAAACAAGGAGTACCTGTATAATTAAATACCAGTATTTGACTGAACTGGAAACATATCTATATGTAAGTCCTAATGCACATCAGCAAAGTTTTACGAATTATCAAAACCTCCGTGTTTTTCTTCTAATCAAAGCTGCTTCAGTATTTAATGTTAAAATTTTGCTACATGATGAAAATAAATACAACAATTGAGCGTTGTATTAGAATTTCTTGTTTATAGTGCTGTCCAACACCAGGATTAGCTTGTCCAAATATAAATAATCCTCTCAATGAGATACCCAAACACACAAATGTATAATGATAAACCAAAACAGATTTGTAAATATATAACCGCACTATGAACACAAATTTATGCTCATAGACTTGAAGTAAAGCCAAAATTTTGTACGTACCTTCACTGCTTACGTGATCGCACATGTAAAATATATTTAGCCAAAACATGTATAATATGCGTTGCCTTTAAGTAAATAACTATGCAAGGCAACCTAGCACACAAAATACTATAGCATGGACAGAACATAAATTTATAAATCATTAGAAATACATTTTATCCGCCTAGCACAACCATAGCCCATAAACTTGTTGCTGTTTCAATTTTTTTAAGATTAGATTAGTACGTGTCTAGTGAAGCTTGTCCAACTGTTTTGCAATACATTTTCAAATACGATTTCTTATCATTTCAATCAGCTAGAATATAAATTCACAGCAGTTTTAAGAAACCAATCAACAAATTGATTCCGAAAGTAAATAAGTCTATTCAGTGGTACAGTAGTTCATCATTAAACAAAAACTCAAATTACTAATTTTTGACCAAGTTCTAATTTCAAAATAAATAAAGTAACAATTCTAAGTCAATGGTTGCTAAAATTTTGAAATTTCCAGCCCTGCATTTAGTTATAATTTATTTTAATTAAAATTAAAAACATTACGATGTCTTCCCAAAGTTCAACCCGAAACAAGTTGCCAAATTCAAGAAAACGTTCACGATCCCAGCATGATTCCACTTCTTGTAATCACCAATGCATATTTTGTAACCAGCAACTAAGAAGAACCAACAGTCTTTTTAAACACCTTCGAGCCCATAAATGAGAAACCAAACTTTTGCTATTTGTGTGATGGTACGTTTACATCATATTCGAAATTGAAAGCTCACAACAGAACTCATACAGGGGAGAAACCATTTTCTTGCACAATTTGCAAAATATCATTCGCTGACAAATCTACTCTCAGAAAACATCTGTTCCTGCACAGTGGAATTAAGCCATTTAAATGTACCTATTGTGAAAAACGTTTTTCCCGAAATGATTCCCTAAAAATACACCTAACAACTCATCAAGCTGAAACTGCGTTTCAATGTGAATTATGCAACAGATTTCTGGGATCATCAGAATCTCTAAAACGTCACATTCGAGGGCATACTGGAGAAAAACCACATCGTTGCAGTGTTTGCAGCAAATCATTTTTGGACAAGAGTCATCTGCAAAAACACGAAAATATACACAGTGGGAATAAGCTGTTTAGCTGTCAAAAATGCAATAAGCAGTTTTCATGTCAATCTAATTTAAACATTCACATGAACGTTCACAGTGACATTAAAAAATACAAGTGTGAAGTATGTAGCGAGTCATTTGCTTTTCCAAGAAGTTTGTCAATTCATACTAAAAGTGTTCATAATGGACTATGGCACAAGTGTACATTATGCGTTAAGCAGTTTGCTACAAACAGTAATTTAACAATTCATATGAGAGTTCATACTGGAGAAAAACCATGCAAGTGTAATGAATGTTCCACTAGTTTTGCGCGATTAAGTACTTTAAAAGATCATTTAAAAATTCACAAAAGATTCGGATTTAAATTATTGAAAAAGATTTCTGGGAAAAATTCAATCTAATAATCTAAGTTAATCAAAAAGGTTTAAATTTGGGATTTTGAATATTTGAGCGTTTTGAATATTTGAGCGGCGTTTGAAATGAAAAATTCAAGTATGCAGTATATTCTTCTGATCTGAAATTTAGCGCATTTTTGAGGATAATTATTTCCAAAATTTCCAAATAAAGTCTACTGTCTTTGGTTGTTTGAATGCTTTAAATTGTACAAAATTATGCCACAGATTTATGATTATACTTTCTCAAAAACACTCATTATTTTCTGTAGTAATTCCACATTGTCCAATAAGGTACGCTATTGCATAATTTAGATATGATTGGTATTTTGTTGGTAAACACTAGTTTAAAACCAATTTTTACTGTTGACAATCTTAAGAAAAATAGGTTAGACTATTTGCTTAATATATATTTTAATTTAATAATTTATATTATTTTGTACCTTATTTTCCCTTATTCTAAATAATACATTTTTGTACAAATACACCTTTTTGTTTTACAAACAATGCATATATTTCAGAAAAAATAGTTTTCATAAAATATAAATTACTAGCCAAAACATTGACAATGGTTTTCCGAACATTTTTTTACCATCATAAAGATGAAGTGGTTGTTAAATTAGGATAAACATTATTTTGGTACTTTACTCCATTTACTTGTTCAAAATAATGAAATAAATTATTAAATGTATAATTTTTTTAGCTAATAAAACAAGATATTTCAACATTTTACTCGTATCTGTATCTTAAATCAAGTAAACATTTATATTTAATTCAAATTCAAATTAAACAGTTAAACCTGTAGTTAGATATGTGCCAGATGGGAGCAGTATAAAAGTTGGACAACTTGAAGAAGGTTGGGAAATATTAATCTAAAAAACAATAGTAAACTAATCAGTCGTAAATAATAAAATCATTCATCATTTTGAAAATAGGCCTTATTTCGAAAACTATTGAATTTCAGACAGGTTTGTTGGCAAAGTTTAAACCCAGTAGGCTGGCTCTCTAATCAATTGATTGATTCAATACAAAGTTTGCCGTTTAAAAAGCAGGTAACCGTTAATTGGCCGTTATTCCAAGCTTTTCCAACTAATTTGTCCCAGAATCAATAAGCGTTTGCCTTGGGCCGATGTTTACTTGTATTACTAGTTTCATGTCAGTCAGTTAATCCGTTCGGAAGTTATGGTGGACACAGGTAGACTAGGTAGAGGTAGGTAGAATTTTCTCTCTTATCAGCACCCACCGATTTTATAAAGTACCAGGCTGGCAATTAATGAGCATGTGCAATGCCATAAATTTCTGTCAACACAATAAAATTCGTTTAAATCGCTTTGTTGTAAAGAGCATGCTGTTGTTAAATTACCTTTTGGGAGTGTTTTTAATTGTCAAAAGTTAGAAAGAAAAAGTATACAAATAGTTAGAAAATTGAAAAATAGACTATTTAGTGCGTAAAAACTAAGCCATTTACCCCATAAGTAAACTGATTAAATTTCGAGAGACAAAAAAAATTACTAAAAATGTAAATATTTCGTTTCATGTTTTGAGTTCGTTTTTACGTCTAAAAACCAGACAACGGGAGTTAAAATTGTTAATTTTCGTGAATTAACTGAAGGAAAACGGACCCAAGTGTTTAAATTACAGGGAAATTCTACCCTCATGCATTAAAAATACAACGCACCAATTAAAATTGGTACCGGTAGAAAAAAATAACGTTTTTTTACGACTCTGTGACTATGTTGCTGATTAGGTGCAATAAATAGCACTATATTCTCATTCTACTCTTGTGACCAATTGAGGTAATCATATATGCTTATTTTTTCCCCCATTCTACATTGGTTGTTTTTAGGAAAGCAGCTGTTAAAAAGATGCAAGTATTATTTTCGTCCGTTTATAATTTTGTTTTTGAACAATTTGAGAATGCATTCAATGATATGTTTGCTGCACTATCATCGTTTTAATACACAAGTATGCAGATATACAACACACGTAATTCGTCTACGTATGATGGCATATCAAATGTAAAACTGTATGTGCGATTGTATGTCTGCAAACAATATGCATGTGGTTTCCAATACCATATGAATGATGCCTTACCATGCATTAGTAAACTTTGATAAACATATGCAAATGCATGGCTTTACATTCCTTTTAAAACATGTAAGCAAAGGACTTAAGCACCCTGCTCAAAACTACAAATGCATATGATAATATTTTATTCAATGACCAAAGGTTGTCAGTATAATATAAAGCATTGATTACTTTCTTATACAATTTTTTTACAGAAAAGTACAGACTTAGGAAACATACTTAGTAGGTACCGAAATGCAGACAGTGTATGCATGCCTGTATAAATAAATACCTGTATTTTACAGAGAAAGGCACACCTCAAAATGAAAGTTTTGATGATCTTGCACTTCAGCAAAGTTTAAAGCATCCTGAAAACTCAAATTTTTCTTCAAAATCTTCTTCAGCATAGATCACAAGCTCAGTTTGCAACTGAACTAAAATTTATAAAAAATACGATTTTGTTTTGTGCTTCTTTATAGCTATTATGGCCGACTGAAAGTAATATTTTTTGATAGTTCATAAGCGTAAAAATTAGAATCTTGACAAAATGGACACTGTTCGAGAAAAATTTAGTTGCACAATTTGTGCAAAAGTTTACAGTACAAAAAGAACATTGAAAGAACACATAAATGTTCATCTTAAACGTCACGTGTGCCTTTTTTGCGACAAATCGTTTATGCATGTTGGCCATCTTTTTATGCATTACAGAGGACACGTAAAAGAGAAATCAGTCTATTGTGAATTATGTGGCAAATCATTTATTCACAATTCAAATTTAAATCAACATATTCAATCCCATACAAAAGAAAAGCTATACTCATGTGATGTTTGCCAAAAATCGTTCGTCCAAAAAAGTGACCTAAAAACTCATCAACTAGTGCACAGCTCGGTAAAACAGTTTAAATGCTGTCAATGTGAAAAACGTTTCGCTTCAAGTTCCACTTTGAAAACCCATTTGAACACACATAAGAAAGAAACGCCGTTTAAGTGTACAATTTGCCAAAAATATTTAAGCTCGGCTGTTTCACTCAAAATGCATATTCAAGCACATACTGGAGAAAAACCTTATCGATGTGGAATTTGTAGCAAAGCATTTGCACAAAAAAGTAAACTACGGCTACATGAAAAAATACACACAGGAATAAAGAAGCATGTTTGCTTAATATGCAATAAAGCATTTCTAGAATACTCTCATTTAAGCACGCACATCAGAACTCATGGTGGCTTACAAACTTACAAGTGTGATTTGTGTGATAAATCGTTTGCTGTGCAAAGCTACTTAAAGACACATAAAAATTACGTTCACTACCAGATTAGGAAAAACGAGTGTAACTTGTGTGGAAAGCGATTCGGTAAGAGAAGTCACTTGGCAATACATATACGAGTGCATACTGGCGAAAAGCCTTTTAAATGTCCCAAATGTGTTTCCGCTTTTTCTCAGTCGGGAAATTTACAACAACACATGAAAATTCATTTGTGAATTTTTTTATTTAAAGTATGAAAACTAAGACCCAGGACAAAATCCAAGCTGATATGTTAAAGAGATTGCTATACGATGATTGATAAGTAATACGACTAACAAGCAAATTGAAGTACAATCACAAACAATCAAGGTTTATTTGGTGAAATTATTAATTCAGATTGTAAATATTTGGAAATAATCAACTAGAAACTTTATACTTAAACATTATTTTCATAAAATTAAGAATGAAATTATGTATCGTCTTGGTGAAAAAAGGAGCTTTGAAAAAAGCTTTTTATTAAGGTTTGTAGTTATTTTTTTCGGTAAATTTATCTGGAAGAAAATATTTTTTTAGTGACATACCATATTAGTAAAACGTTTTGTTTCAAAATGCATATAAACCCAGAAATCTCTTTATAAGAGCCAAGCGAATTTGCAGATTTTGTGACTAAAATTTACATGCAAATTTAAGGTAAACATTGCTTGATTATCAAGTTAAGAAGTTAAAATATTTAATTTCATCAAAAAATATACTATTTTCGTTCAGTGGCCGTAAAATATAATTACAATAGTTTTCCGTTTATGCTAAAACATATGCATCAGAAACATTTGTGCCTTTTTTGAGCATTATGCAGAACGGAACCAGGATGACGAACATACAAATGTAACCCTTTGAACAACGACATAAACCCAAACGGATAAATAAGCCTTTGACTACACTATGCCACTGACAAAATAATGTATCTTCACTTGTGCATGTAAACCACACATGTTTATGCGTACCTTCATTGAACGAGACTCTCAAATATATTTTGCCAATACACAAATAATATGTATTGGCATTAACCACAGAACTGTGTAAAGCAACCTAGCATACCAATTTTAAATAAAGTGGAAATACAAACTTTTTCACCATCATGTATATACTTTATCCACCTAAAACACATAAAGCTTTTGCTGTTTCAAAGCTTTCCGGATTGGATTGGTAGGATTTTAACTGAACTTCTCCACCTGTACATTTAAGCCCTTGTAGAGCTCTGTACATTAAGCATTGGTAAATATTAAACAGAAAATGTGAAAAAAGGTACGGACTAAGAATATAAACATTAGATATATACTCAGTGGGTAGCCAAATCCAAAAAAAGTGGATGTATACCTGTATAAGTAAATATCTGTATTTTTCAGAGCTGACAAATCTCAAAATGTAAGTTGTTGCGTTCTTGCACATCAGAAAAGTTATAGAAATCATGAAACACCAGTGTATTAACCGTGGCTCTTCAATGTAGTTTACAATTAGCTCAGTCTACCAAAATGAGAAATAAAATAAAAATTTTGTGAAGCCATTATAATAAGTATTTTTTTCAATAGTGAGCATAAAAATCACAATAATTATAAAATGGAGAGAGTTCGAGAGAAATTTAGTTGCAAAATATGTGAAAAAGTTTACACTACAAAGAAAATATTGAAAGCACACATGATAATTCATCTTAGACCACACGTGTGCCTTTTTTGCGACAAACCGTTTGCAGATGAACATCATCTTTTTACTCATTACAGAGGACATGTAAAAGAGAAACTGGTCTCTTGTGAATTGTGTGGCAAATCATTTAATCACACTACAAGTTTGAATAACCATATTCAAACTCATACAAAAGAAACGCTATATTCTTGCAACGTTTGCCAAAAATGGTTCACCCAAAGAGGTAACCTTAAAACTCATCAGCTAGTTCACAGTAGGGTTAAACAATTTAAATGTGGGCATTGTGCAAAACGTTTTGCTTTAAGTCAGACATTGAAAATTCACTTGTACACACATATGAAGGAAACGCCATTCAAGTGCACGATTTGCAAAAAATATTTGGGCTCAACTAGTGCTCTCGAAGAACATATTCAAGCGCATACTGGAGAAAAACCTTACCGTTGTGGAACTTGTAACAAATCATTTGCACGGAGAGGTAAACTAGTATGACATGAGCAGACACACAACGGAATCAAAAGGCATGTTTGCTTAATATGCAATAAAGCATTTCGAGAAAACTCTGATTTAGGCAATCACATAAATTCTCATCTTGGCTTAAAACCTTACAAGTGTGATTTGTGTAAAAAATGGTTTGCTGGGCATAACACCTTAAAGGTACATAAGAGTTCCATTCACTAGCAGACTAAGAAAACGAGTGTGATTTGTGTGAAAAACAATTTTGTTCAAGGAGTACTTTAGTAAACCACATGAAAGCTCATACTGGTGAAAAGCCTTTTAAATGCCCTAAATGCATTGCAGCGTATTCTAGGTCGAACAAACTAGATCAAAACTTGAAAATGCATTCATAATTTTTTAAAATTAAATCCTTGAAAATTTATTCCCGACACAAAATCCACAAGAACTTGTCAAAAAGGTGGCTACATAATGAAAAGGAATATGACAATTGAGGAACTTTAAGATTAGCAAATAGTTATCAAAGTTTAGTGGGTATATTATTACTTCGGATTATAAGTAGTTTGTAATTTCAACCAACAACTCTATATTTAAGCATTTCTGTTATATAGGATTTCTTTAAAATCTTTCAAGGATAAAATTTAAATATTTGGTGTAAATGACAGTCATCTTTGTGAAAAAATGAGCCTTGAATAATGTTTAGTATGAAGACATGTGCTTGTTTTGTATGTAAATTTGTTTGAATTAAAATATTTGTAGAAATTTACTGTATTTTTAATATCTTTGGTCTCAAAATGCATATAAAGCCTTAATACGTTTATGAAAACCCAATGCATTTGCAGACTGTGTATAAGACTTACATTTACATACGAATTTAAGGTAACCATCATACAGTTACCATGTTAATAGTTAAAACATTTAACTTCATCATGACGGATACTAGTTTTGTTTAGTAGTCATAAAATAGGTCTACCGTAGTTTTGTGTTGTGCTAAAAAACGTATACGTCAGAATTGTTTGTACTGTGACCAGGATTTGTTTGCTTAATATTCGTTTTCATAAGATACCAAAACATCGACCAAGGCAAAAGGGTGACGTGAAAAAGAATCATCGTCGAAAAATGTAATTAGAGGAAAAAACTTAAAATGACGACAAACTAACAAAACTATGTAATTAGTCCTAACGACAGAAATTCTATTAAATAAAATAAAAGATACAATACAATAATTATGTTAGTGATAGGAATAAATATTAGTTTATTATTTATTTATTAGTTTATAGCTAACGCTATGTGCAACTTATTGTTAACAGTATTTGATTATTTTTTCCGATTCTAACATTGGTACTTAGAAATAAAACAGACCTTAAAATATACAAACATTATTTTTCTGATAATAAATATATTCTTTTACCATTTCAAGAAATGTTTAAAGCATTGTGAGCCTCATTTTCATAGGCATATTTCATGTCTTTCCAGCCAGATATACAATGCTAGTAACTATGATGTTTTATGAATTTCAAAGGTGTACACAATATCTTTGTGGCTTCCAACAACACACAAATAATGTTTACCATGCATTTGTAAACTTTTATAAGCATTCAGAAGTGTACAGCTCCAATTTTAAGATGGTTATTTATGTGTTGCCCTTTTTTTTGTGAAATTTTTTGCCCATTGTTTTTACTTTTAAACGTTTAATCAATTTTAAAATCGTTTAAAGGAGAACTACATATGTCAAAATTCTTCCACGTGCCTGTCGGTTGGAGCCAAGTAGCTATAAAATATAATACTTGTAACTTCCATTTAAAACTTGTACACGTTGGTAGATTATACAAATACTGCTGATGTCATAAGTATTTTATTCTCAAAATATATTGAAAGACTGCATTGATTTTTTAAACTACTAACAATTTAATTGGATCAGTTTTACACGACGTTCATATCCACAGAGGCCATAAGGTTGGAAGATTAGCGTAAGGGAAATAATGTGCAAAATTTTGGATGGTAGTTTAGTACATAATAGTTTGGAGCTACTTGGCTCCTACCTAGAATTCTCGACAGGCACGTGGAGAACTTTTGAAATATTTGGTTCTTTGTTAAAACAATTTTAAAGTTGCTTAAACCTTTTAATAGAAAAAAAATGTTGTGATATTTTATAAAATGCGATTTACCTAAAATATTCCTCTTTTTCTCTCTAACGTACATAGTTTTAAATCAATTAGTTATTAATGAACTACTAATATACTAAACTAAATCGATTCCTGTCTATCTTTTCAGATAAAAAGAGGTCCAAACACGCGCTCATTCCAGAAATATTACTTGAAAGACTAACTCGAAATCATATAAGCTTAAAAAAGAGAATAAAATATTCTTAAAGCGTTTAAAATTTAAAGCAAGAAAATGCTAAACCATATCCAGAAACTTGGATTTGAAATCCAAAGAAGAGGTCACATCTATTTAACTCGTCATCCAATAACTTGGAGTTATGACTACCGTAAAATAGAAGTTTCCACAAGTAAAAAAACTTGGGCAAATTATATATTTTTTGTGGCCCTCAATTGCATAATTTGTGCTGGCTGTTTATACAATTTACTTTCCTATTTCGCCTTTAAACCTAAACCGAATTACACCACAGTAATTGCCCTGATGCATTTTATGTGCGCCTTTGTCACAACAATACCCTTGTTAGCTTTAATAATTGTTTATCGAAATCGGGAAATGATTGCCGGGTTAAATCTTCTTTTAGAATTTCAAAACAGTTTGACCCAACGTAAGTAAATTAAATTATTCATTGAAATGGATAACCGTCAAAAGTTGAATATTAAATTTATTAATCACTTTTTTCTAGGAACAAATTATAATTTTCATCATCCAGATATATTGGACTACTCAGTACTCGCCCTATCCGTAGTTGGAGTACCTTGTCCATTTATAATTTATATTTCTTCTTTTTACTTTTCATTTGACCCATATTATTTTATTTTAGGCGACTTGTTTGCAGATCCAGAATATAAAAAGGTGTCCTTATTAATTAACACTTTGTGTCTAGCTATTCGTATGTTTTTTACTTTAGCAGCCTTCGAATGTTCCAGAAGTTTTACATTTGCTGGAATGAATGTTTTTGTTCTGCTTAAAACTCTGTGTACTATTTTAAATATTTTGCTAATGAGACGGACGACAAACAGTTTTGTTTACTGTTTAGCACAATATAAATATTTAAGTATTATTTATACTAAAATTACATCGGCACAGAAGGAAGCTTTGTGTTTAGTAATTTCTGTACTGTTTTGGTCCGTTGTCGTTATGTCTTGGATAGCAGTTAGATGTTATGGTGGTGAAGGAATGCCACAGGCAATATATTTTATGATTGTTGTTGTGCTTATACCCATTGTTTTGCTTTTCATATTACTTATGTCAATGTTCAGTAGTTTCAGCGAAAGGGTTGACGATTTAATAAGGTGGTTTGAAGTGGAAGGAAATATGATTTATTTGAGGGGTCGTTTAACTTCAAACAAAAGAAAAGCTTTGATATTAAAAAAGGAAGCTTGTTCTATTGTTACCATTTGTATAAATTATCACCCGTTTTTAGTAATTAATAGAGAATTTTGTCGACAAAGCGTGGGAAATCTGATAAGTGAGATTTTCGATGCAGTATTGATATTTGATGGACAAGGGATCAATAAAGTAGTGTAATATAATATTTATGTAATTATAAAACGACTGTTGATAACTTATTTGTAATTTTTACATTTTCAAATTAAGAATTAAATATATCCTTAATTCATATAAATTATAAATATAAATAAGCTTAAATCGGAAAATCTCCACCCAAACATGAAAATTTATTATGGGTTTTTATGGTTAAACCCTAAAATTTAAAAATGTTTCACTTGAACCCAGAGGAAAGAATCCACAACAACGTCTAATTTCAAAAAGCGGCTAAGTGATGCAAATGAGCAATATGTATATTTGCATTTCTTGAATATGGTGCAGTCAACAACCAGGATTTGCTTGGAAATACTCATCGTAAGATACTCAAACATACAAATGAAGCCTAATGTACAACAACATAAAGCCAAATAGCCAAATCGAGCCTATAACCACACTATGAACACAACATTATGCCTATGGACTTAAGTGTAAAGCACATTTTTTATGTGTACCTTTATTGCTTCATTGAGCGAGCCTGTAAAATATACTTAACTAGTACACGTGTAATATGCTTTGTCCTCAACTAAATAACAACATAAGCAACCTGGCATACCAAATATTATAACACGACCAGAACACAAATTAATAAATCATCACGTCCATATTTTTTGCACCACCAAAGCCCATAAATCTTTTATTGCTTCAAAACCTTCGAGATTCCATTGGTAAGTGTGTAGTTAAAGTTGTACACTTGTATTTCTAAACACTTGTTGCGCTACATTCAAGTTTTAAAGCTAAACTAATCGGTTTGCAGAGTTTTCAAATACGTTTTCTGTCATCCACATCAACTAATATATAAATTGAAATTACTTTCCACGAAAAAGAAAACAACAAATTGATTCCGAAAATAAATAAGAATATTTAGGGCTACAGTAGGTCATCATTTAACAAAAACTCAAGTTAATTACATTTTGCCCAAGTTCTAATTCCAACTTAAATATAGTACAAAATCTAAGCCAACTTGTATTATTAATATCATTATTTCGAATTCTGATGTTCTGCCACAAAAATATAAGTAACCTAACATATGATCGTACTGAAATTATAATTTTTACAATGTCATCAGAAAGTTCAACCTTAAGCAAACTGCCGAACTCAAGAAAACGTTCACGATCACGTACCAATTCCACATTTAGTATTTACTAATGCATATTCTGTAACCGTTAACTAAGCAGTATCAACAGTCTTTTTAATCACTTTCGAGCCCATATAAACGAAAAACCAAACTTTTGCAACTTGTGTGACAGCACATTTTCCACAAGCACGGGCTTAAAAACTCACAACAGCACCCATTCAGGTAAAAAACCATTTTCTTGTAGAATTTGCGAAAAGTGTTTTGCTCACAAATTTATTTTAGAAAAACATCAATTTCTGCACAGTGGAATTAAGCCGTTTAAATGTATTCACTGTGAAAAACTTTCGCCCGAATGAACACTCCCAAAGTGCATTTATCAACTCATCAAACTGAAACAGATTATAAATGTGATTTACGCCACAAATTTCTTGGATTAACAGGATCTCTAAAACGTCATATTCATGGGCACACAGGAACAAAACCACGTTGTTGCAAAATGTGCAAAAAATCTTTTCTGAACAAGAGTCATTTACGTCAACACGAAAATGTACACAGTGCAAATAATCAGTATAGCTGTCTAGCTGTAGTATAGCAGTATTTGCTCATAAAAGCAGTCTGTCAAGTCATACGAAAAGTGTTCATAATGGAATATGGCAGAAGTGTGCATTATGTGACAAGAAGTTAACTACCAGCACTACTCTAACAATTCACATGAGAGTTCATATTTGAGAGAAACCATACAAGTGTAATGAATGTTCCACTAGTTTTGCGCAATCAAGCAGTTTGCCAGAACATTTGAAAATTCACAAACGATTGGCATATAAATTGCTAAAATTGAATCGTGGGAAAAATCTTGGCAAATAATTGCACTTGGCTAAAAGTCGTTTAAAGTAGGCAAAATTAGTAAAGTATGTAAAATTCGTTACAAGTTTACAAATGTTACGGTAGGATTACATAAATCAAAGTTGAAGACGATTTATTATAAAGGTTTAAGAAGACGGATCGTTTTCATTGACAAGGGGCACTCTGGTTAAAACTAATATGAATACTATTAACGTAGGTAATACAAATATTAAGTGTAGTGTAAATATTTATTAAGTTTCAATTATTTCTAAGGTCACCCATTACTTGTCATTTTTATTTCTTTTCTATTTGAAAGTTACATATTACAAGTAAATATACTCAACTACTTTACCTTTTGTATCACTGATAGATTGGTATACTTTGTTTTCATAAGTACAAGTACAATAAATAAACTAAACACTTTTCTCAGCTTTTAATCCAGACCATACAAAGAAAGTAATTTTTAATACAAGAACTAAATAAACTAAACAAAAATTTCGCAAATGTTATTACTGTCTCTTACCTAAACTAAGTCATTTAACGACATTGAATTCATTAAGAACAACTCGACATAATAATTTCAACAGAAAAGGAAAATTTTAATAAATCTAATCTTTCGCATAAAATTTTTAATAAGCTTTCCATTGAAAATAACTAATAAAATTTGGTGCATTTAACTATTTCCTGGCTAGACAATACAAACAAAACTGTCAAAATTCGTGTTAATCTACCTGGAAGAATTGAACATTGTTTCGGGAAAATTTCCGAGCAGTTTTTACTTTCTAGTCGCATTAACAGTAGCAAATCTTACACTTATACGAAAAAAATTATAAACTGTAGGCGTGCGATTGGAGCAATTCAGAAACAGTTTTATAAATCCAAGAAGAAATTCAAGTCTAAGATACAATTTTGAACTTGAAGAAAAGGATAAGTTAAAAAGTGCTGAAAATATTAACCAGTAAAAGTTCACCTCAATAATTTCCATCACAGAGACTAAAGCCTAGTAAAATAACTGCAAAATGATCCAACTCAAAAATATATGTTGCTTATATTTCTATATTGCAATTGTTAGGGCTCAGAATACAAAGTCCGGCCCTGAAATATACACATTTTTTAACATCTCAGAAAACGCGAATTCACAGAGTTCAAATGTGCAATATACCAACTTGTCTATGTTTCTACCAGAATTTGACAAATGTTTCATAATACTTATTAATATGGCTGGAGTTGACATCGTACAATCCAACGTACCTATTATTTTGATACAACTTAAGTTCTATGACTTTATTTATCAATATTACATGAATTTCGACGATGGGCCAAAAATGCATAGTACTCGTCATTCAATAAATGTTTTTTCGCAATTTGCTATGAAAGTTCTGAAGGAAGGTCCCATGGATTTAACTAGTAATTTAAGCAAATGTCATTCAAAATATTATCTAATTGGATCAAATGAGCTTTGTTGGAAAATTAGATTTTTGAACTTTACTGGAAATATTAGACCATGGAGATATTCCCTAAGCGTGTATCTTTTACCTTCTTTTTCCCAAATAGATAAAAAGGATTTTACCTTTCATTGGAGTGACCTATATCAAATTAGAAATCTTAAATATATTATTCAGCATAAAGCACGTCTATTTATACTTGAAAATGCATTAAGTGGGTACACTCTAAATAGATACATGTCAAGAATAAGAATGTACGGTGAATATCAGGAAATTGTTCTTGCCATTGTGTACACCAATGTAACAGAAACCATACCAAATTTGATTCAGGTTGCGATACCCTGTGAATATTGCTCATCTTTTGAAAATGTACTTGAATTTCGAACAAATTTACACCTGTCTGGCCTAACGGGACTATTAGAAAAAATAAATGAAGCAATACGTTCACAAAACTTGCCCAGATTAGATGTTTTTGTTGAAAACGCTGGTATTTTAAACAGCCTGAAAACCATAACCGAAAGAACAAATAGGAACACAAATCAACATAAATTGTCTGCTAACGAAATTATGGCTAAAAGAATTCTAACCTTTTTAAAAAATGTTGTGGGTAGTACAGTAACTTTTTATGTTCACGATAGCAGCGTTGATACACCAGCAATACATCTTACGACGTTTCTGGGATACGAATTTGAAAGTTCTGAATATACTATTCAGTATTCTCCACATGAAATCCAGTTTATTAGCTGTGGTGATACATTTGCTAATAGTAGATCTTACTTTGTCTTATTAGCCAGTTTTGATCTTTACTGTTGGCTTATGATACTTATATTACTGTTAATATGTATTCCAACCGCTTGGTTAAAAATTTTAGTACTGACCACAAATGTTAATCAACCTGTA
>JAQIWN010002239.1:0-16661 GCA_034699025.1 Entomobrya cf. arborea Gr-Col-00668 | reverse complement strand
TACTAACTGAATATGATTCTTATTATTAACCATGTAAAGTTGTGCACAAAGTTTCATGAAAATTAGACAAACCGTAAGTGCGATATCGTGAAAACAGACGGACTGACGAACGGACAGACTTTTTCACATACCTGTTGTAAAATGTTAATAAAAAGCACGTTTTTTAGCGAATATGAAGATAAATATGTAGTAGAAACACATCTTATTTGTACGATTTTTGGAGGACCTGGAAAAGCCGATTTTTTCAAAAATCTCTCCCAGCCGTATTTCAGCACGGATACCCACTGGTAATTGTACTTAAAACAAAGCGGTGGATTACATTACAGTTACGAACGTGAAATTATCATTAGTGGAATTGATAGCTGTAAAATGTGTACAAAGTAATCTGTCTTTGTCTTATTCTCCTCCATCACCATCAACCACCGCGTCCACCTACTGTGTTTAATACATGCACAGCAGTGGCACCCCCACTGGTGCTGCGGTAGTGTGGTTTAATGATAAGATAGGAACACAAAAGTTTTACTTTATTTGTTTCTTGTATTTTCAGCTAAAGCTGCAACGTACAAAATTGCTACTGGTATGACACTATTATTAGTCGCGTTCGATCTCTTGTCTTTAACTTCCTTGATAAAAGGGTAAGGTTGTTGCACTTTTAGCTTGTCAAATAAAAAAATGCACACAGTTATTTCAAGACTTACTCCACTCACTGCTGAAAATGATTTGTTGTGTTCAGTGCAAGGCTCTTGGATGGCGAGTCTGCTGAGAACTAGTTTTTCCTAGTTTAAACGTTTTTTCAGAACGAGAAACGTCGTTTTGTACTAGCAGCAGACTCGCCATCCAAGAGCCTTGGTTCAGTGATCAGTTCACTTTACAAACTACCATACTTAAGAGCTTTCCTTGAAGAAAAGGGAACCGTCATGCGATGATGACTATTTTTGTTAAACACAGACTATATCTTTTATGTATGGGTTACTATATTGCAGTCATCATCGCTGCTTGTTGAGTTAGTTGAGTTATTTTAAAGTGTATTTTAGATGTAATTGAAAAAGAATTAAAAATCCCCTGTATCTTTTCCTTTAATGATAACGAGACGTTAAACTGTAATATTTAGGGTAGAAATCGAAGGTGTTCCATTTCTACGGTAAATTGAATAATGATAATTTCTGTTACTTTATGCCCATTTGTGTACGTTAAATTAAGTATGAATGTTATATCAATTTGTTAATGTTGTCCTACGACTGTTGGGTATAAATACGCACATCAGTGCTATTTACCAGCAGTCGGAAACTCATAAACCATCTTCGTTTTAGTAAATGAAGTTTTTTCACAATAATTATTCGTGCTTATTAAAATGCTTATTTTACGCAGTCAGAACCAGAATAATTACAATATGAAAGAGTATTCAGATTTAAAAAAGTTGTTTTTCAAAACAATAAAGATTTTTTCGGAATGTATGCTTACGTTTGTCTCTTAAATTGAATGTCAAAGAACAATATATTTACTCAATTTGTGTACGACTACATATTTCTTTGCGAATCCAATAATTAGATTGTGGCTGCAAACTTCTTCAACCAATCCTCTCTTTCATATCCCAGATCAATGCCTCCATCCAGTCTTTTTTGGCGTGAACATGAATGCTCGAAGTAAGTATTTGTATGCAAATTCATTTGGTGGTGGTAAGCCACAACAAAATTTGCATTTTTTACTTGATCCTAAAACACGTCTTATTCAAGATTTTAAAAATGTTTTCACCAATCGATAGACAAGAACCTTGCCAGGGTTTATGCCACTTTTTGTTTTTTGATTTTTTTTACTTTGCTATGATTTGAGCAGGAATTGAAGTAAGAGATTTCAAAATCACAAACAGTGATAAACTCTTCACTTTTTTCTCTGCACTTTTATAGAGTTATGGTATAAAATTTTCAATTGGGGTGAACGGATAATATTTCAAGTCCGCATGTCTGTCCGTGCTCTATCTTCTAAAAGGTTCAACCGATTTACACGAAACTTGGTAAAGTTAGATCAAAGGTCAAGTTTTTAACTGAATGTCCTCAAATTTGGTGAGTAGATAATTCTTATCACAAAAGATGTTTTTGAAAAGCTTTAGTTAACCAGCCCCAACCATTTTCCCCCCAGGGGATCTTAAAAGTAATAACTTTGACGTGAACTCCTGTCTAAACATTTTATCCGATTTACATTTAACTTGGCATACAAGTTCATTTTTAGTACTATAGAAAACCTGCATTGACTTTGCGCCAAATCGGTTTAACGATACCAATGTAACGGCTAATTAAACGTTACATGCTTTTGAAATGAACAAAAAATTTACTAATGGATTGAATGAAGTATTGTGATGTAACTTTGTCAAGATAACATGGTTCAAAACTCGATAATTTTTTAAGTATGGAGTCATTAAAAATGTTTTCTTTTTTGATGATACGACTTTGGAATTAAAACTATAATAGTACAATTTTTAAACAAAAAAATTACCAATCCTAAAACTTTTCCGATAGGTTCACCTATTTTCTGTTACTGCCTATAAACAACATTGAGCTCCGGAGTCGTTATTAAAGAATTAATTGGTGCATATCATATCAATATCAGAACTTCTGCATAGTCTTCTGATTATAAGGTTCAATGGATTTTAATAAAATTTGATAGAGTATGGAAATTGTGTTAACTGATAGAGGGAGATTGTTTTGGGGCAAAATAGTTTTACCTGAAGTTACCCAGGTCAACTGAATTTAAATTGATAAAAAAATACTTTAACTACGTAAATTATATATATTGCTACTTTTCAGAGAATCTGTTTAAAAGTTTTACGGGGTCCATTGTAGGTAGCTCACGAATGGCATAATAGTGTTTCCCCTTGAAACTTAATTTCTAAGAGCTCTCCTTGTAATTACTAAACGATTAGGACGGTTGGAGTACTACTTTTTGCATTTAAAGTCCTTAAGAACTTTGAATTTAAAAGTAAAATTGGTCTTAAAACGTACTTAAATATTCCATATAATTTTTCAAAATGAATTCAAATAAGAGATAAAAATAAATAAGTCCCAGAATTCAAGAAAGATTTGGTATGCAGAATGAAGTATTTTATTCACAAAATAAGGACAATTTGAGCTATATAAATCAGAATATGTAAAAGTTTAGATTAAACATTCATTGTTGCCAAGTCTCTGGGAAAAACAAAGCTAAATAATCCTGCCCTGCTTATACCAACTATACTCGTTTTAAAGAAAATTCTGGCCCCATATTTAACATTAATTAAGACACAATGAACTTTCTCTAAAATCAGATAATCAAAAGTCAATGCATCCCAATATTTCTTCTTCAATATATTCTTCATTAAAAAGACAATATGAAATAGAGAAACAAAACAGATAAGCTTGCTTTAACTCCATTTCATAAATGGGAAAATTTGTCTAAAAATTCGAGCGAAAAATTCTGGATTAGTGGCTTGTATTCAAAAGTTCACTTGTATGCTATTAGTTTATCGACTAAAAGTAAAAGCAGGTCATGATAGTGTCTGTCTCAGTTTAATAGTCTTATCTTTAAGTAAAAACCTAAACATATTATAAAGAACCTAGCAAATAAATTCTCAGGAAATGTTCCGTGATATCATAGTATCAAGATAGAAGAAGATACAAACCATCTTAAAAACACCAGGCTTATTAAATCGTGACCAAAAGAATGCCCAGAATTTACTTTCTGGTCGTTAACCAAAACTGTACTACTGAAAATTGCTATTTCAAGTTTTATTCCACACGTACTACTCGTAATATAAGGAAAGTTATTGCCATTTCAATAATCGTTAAAGCAAATAATTATTTTCATTGTTATCGAGGCAGTAATATTTTGTGGCTACGATCAAAGTGGTACAAATTGTAGCCTTAATGGTGACTAGACTTGTATTCACTCCATTTGGAGTCAAATCAACGGCAATAGTTGTCTACAGATTTTTGGTACGCATTGCTTTCTGGATGGCTATCAGCAAAACATGCTTCCATGCAATCGAAGAATGACTTGCTTTATTTAAAAAAGTAAAGTAGAATGCTTCTTATTAATAGTGAGCACAAGAATGTTTTTTTCTGTCAGCATTATCAGCAGTTTGACATGGAAAATCTGTGACCAGTGTCATCTTTCATCGTTGTAATATCTCTTTTATGAAACTCTTTTTTCGTATTTCTCTCTTAGGCACAACGAATAATGTACAAGCATATTGTTTTGTAGAATATGAACGTTCTTGGCTACCTGAAACAAGGTAGAACTATCTGCACGATAGTATCTAAACCAGTTTTTGAAACTTGAATTTTTGCTTTAGAAGTTATAAGTGCCAAAAGTTCAATATCTACAAGTGATTATATTTAAATATGACACAATGAAATGGCAAACGGCTTAAAAGACTTCAAAAAATAATTTTATGGCTTATTACATTAAGTTAAATTAATGCAGTTCGTAATCTAATTCTTAAGACAGAAAGTAAGATTGGCAAACACTTCAACAAAATATTCAAGACTTTCTAATTTCTAAGCTTACTAATTTATCGTTTCTGCAATTCTATTTAGTGTTATCTAGTAGCTTCTCTAAAACACCGCGGTAGAGTTATTTTATTCGTTAGAAGCCTTGTTAACTGTCCAGAACTTCTAATCTTTTTGACTGGTTCACAGTGAAGAATCAGGTCAAGATAGATTCACAAAGAGTATTCTTTAACTTTATGGGGAAAACTTTCATTTGGATTTCCAAACACTCAGACATAACTAAACAAAATTACATATCCGCCCAATTACTATTTGAATGAATTGTATTTTCGCATTTTGATCGACAGACAGATGAGTTCATTAGGAAGTGCCATCTTAACAAGTGGTACTACCTACATTTATAATTTTGATATTTAGCCACTTTTACATCAAACTTTAAACGAAATTCAAGTTATGTTATTTGCTTTGTTATCAAGCATTTCCTTTAAAATGTATCGACGTTTTGCATATGCATAAAAACTTGTCATTTAGGTTCTTTTAAAATCAATCAACTAATGTGCCAATATTTCCCGGGATTTTTTGTAATTTTCTCTGCAAACATAGTTTTCCCAGTATTAGAAAATTGTTTGGCATAAGGTTGTGTATGCATAGGTTTTCCTAAATATATTATTACTGTCGAAGCAATTTGTTTCCTTAAAATATTTTGTAGACACGTTCAGTCAGTGGATATGTTTGGCATTGATATAGATGAGCAAGAATAATTTTTTTTCCATTCCATCAATCAGTATTTGCATTGAAATTTTTAAAAACATGTTCCATGACTTATCAAATGCTGATACACAAAGATGTATACATGTTTTCTTAAAGATACATTATATATTTAAGAAATATATGAATACATTAAAGTGAATCTTCCAATTTGAAAAGTTACATTTAAACATGAATGTTTGTTGGTATTTTTGAAACTTAAGGGAAAGAGAGGACAATCAGAAAAAATACTAACTACTTCAGTAAGTATTTTTTGTGTTAAATGCTTTACTCATTTTCATGACAGATTATGATAAATGGGCGATGACATTAAAGTAGATTTTTATGTCCAATGCACGAAGCATTCACTCTTTTAATTATAATTTTCAGGTATCTTTGTCAATCAAGAATTTTAGCAAAATCGTGCAACATTCACATCTTAAATGATTAGCAGAACCGAGTATTAAGAGCCAAATTTTCTTAAAACTGTAATAGCGGCGTATTTAGTAAGTATAATTGAGTTTGGTATAATTTTTTGGTCTCCAAATATTCCAAACTACTTCAAAAAATTCCAAAAAATCAACAGATTTTTACTCTCATATTTTTATCCTTCATGTGTAAAAAAATGGTATACAAAAAACAAATCAAAATCAAAGACAAAGAAAATTGAAATGTATGAATAGTTAAACAAAATATTGTTGTTTACTTTAGAGGAATTGTTAACGTTATCGTTGTTAAAATTTGTATTCAAAATGAGAAGCCAATTAATATTTGATGGCTGGTTTGTAAGTAGTGGTAGTAAAGGAAAAAGTGTACACCGATTGAAAGTACCCTTAACACATACATCAATATTCAAAACCTGTGTAAAGTCTTTAGGCATTAAAATATGGAATGATCATTATCCAAAAGTAGAATTAATTATAAACAAAGCAAATTGGAACGAATACAAATCAAATTACAAAATATTTGTAGATGCGTGTAAACATGTTATAATAAAAGAACGAAAATTTTTATATATGTAAATAGTAATGTAATGCATGCTTAATGGTTTCGACTTGTCTGTTAACCAATTATCCTAAGAATACCGGAATACTGGACCGTTATGGTTGATTTACTTTAGTACGATGTATGCATAACTATGTTATATGTTAGTATTTAAGTAATTTTATCTATACTGTAGAGTGTTATGTATTTAAAATCAGACTGTAAAGACTGAATTCGGATAGCACTGAATAAATATCAACGCATTACATTACAAGTACACGGATGAGGACAGTTTTTTAATTTGAAAATTGGTTTGGCTTTATTTTTTTCCCCAGAGATATCTGATCACAATGTAGTTTTACTTATTAGCAATTCAGTAATATAATAGTCAATAATATATAGTCAATAAAGAATGATTCACAACTGTCTCATTTATTCACACTTATATCCTTATATTTCAAGCCACGTTATCAGCGCTGGAGACTTTCCTACCTGTTTTATCGATAAACATTGAAAATGTATTTATAAATACATTTCGGCGTGCTTCTTCTTGCTAAATTTTAATGAAAAATAGCAACCAGCGCTATAATATTTCACTAACAATCTTAAAAATCATTAAGTAATATAAAATACGTATTCAATTTAAACGAATTCAGGCTTCGTTTGTTCCTCCATACTCAATTGGAAGCTCGTCTCTATCTACAATTTTCAGCAATTTCGACTGCCACTGTTGCTTGTTTGTATTGTAAACTTGTAAAGTTTGTCGGGTACGTGGACTAATCGAAGGTTTTAGAACATTTAACAATAACTCAAAAATAACCGGAGCTAGAATAATTAAAAATAAATCATGTAGATTATATAAATCTTTCCAAACAAAATTCACACTATTTCAAATTTTGTAACCAACTTACTATTAATTAACATAATTATATCCGCGGTGACAGGATAATGTGTTCTGTAAGGGAAAATTTCGAGAGTCAAAACAAAATATAATTAAGATGAATACAAATTTTACAGCTTACTCGTATGTATTTATAAGATGTAAATAGAAAGGTAAGCCTGTAATAAAAATTAGCACGTGAAGATTTTAGACTAAACAACAAAAACGATCTTGTCAATATTTGCAATTCTAAACAAATAGGTAGGTATACTAAATTTATTGCTTTATTAAACTTGTTCTGTCTGAAATATTCTTACATTGCAGACATCCTTGCTCAACTAGATTGTAGTTTTCCATGTTAATAATAAAGTCAAACTGGGTAACAACCTTGCCTTCATCTTGAAGTTGTCTAATTATTCGAGTTACGTTTTCAAGTCCTCTATCAACGTGCCGATTTAAAATTGGTAGTTGTCCTGTTAACGAAATATTAAATAAATATGCTATGAACATATAATTGGGTTTAAGAATTCGAATTATCGATATTCAAGAAATTTTTAAGATAGATTTTTAGTTTCTGTAAAAATAAAATTGATCTTGATTGATTTATTGACCATTTATTTAAGTACTTATGTGTTTTACGTAGTTTTATTGCAATTTTCTCACAATTTTTGCATATAAATGTGTTTACTTGTCAGTTTGTATACGTATCTTGATCTTAATCGCGGTTTGTTTTTAAACATTTTTTCCCACTACATGTGTCACTTAAAAATCTTCTGAAAACAATGTGAGAACAAAGGTCACTCATTAAACTTTGTGGCAAAACAGTCCAGTGGCATGAAACTGTACATTTTCTCCTGAAGAAATGTTGAGAAGGAAAAACGTAGTTTTTTTTGTAAATTCAAATTCAAAAAAATTCAGGTGAACTTATACTCATTAGTTTCTTGAAGTACATCAGTACCTACACGTTTACTGCAAAATTCAAAAAATTCTATCGTTTTGGTTTTTTACTACTAATTTCCAAAGTTTGGAAATATTTAAAACTTTGAAAATTAATATCTAAAAAACTACAAAACGAAGTTTCAAAAATTGTGTACCATAGGATAAAACTGTTTCTTTCTGACTTTATTTAGCATTGAAAAAATAGCCATTTAAAACTTAAAATTTAATTAAAACCAATGACGTAAATTAATTATTTTGCTACGTGTCTAAATGGATAGATTGGCCTTGACTAAATAACTTTTCTAAACTTTTCACTGAATCTTAGATTTAAAAAAATTGTAAGAATTTTCTGTTCAATATATCATAACTGAGTGGTTGTAATGGAATAGTATTTTGTAATTAGATGTTTAGTTTGGACCAATTTTTCTATAAGATATGTACTTCCTGCATTGTTATTTATATTAAAATGTAACGAATAATATGATCATGATGAAAATAAAATTTTGTGATGTACCTGAAAGGGCCAGTCTTCTTAAATTCCAGTCTCCAAAGTTTCCTGTGACTATTGGCTTGCCTGTTCAAAACACAACACAAAGAAGAAGAAATAAATTTAAATTTTAAGCAATTACCTGTCAATAATTTTGGTAGTGCTAATACGTTTCTTACCTTCTTTATCGTGAAACCTAATCTTGTACGGGTAATCACGATCCAATTCTGTGAAATCTTCCTCTAAAATTGTATCCATTTTGTTGTCCTCTCGCCACTTCAAATTCTAAATTATGCACAAAATAAGATCCCATTATTAATAAGCTAACATGTAAATTTTTGTATCGAATTCATTCAAAAAACTCACCTCACGCAGCAAAGTCTCAGCCTGGTTGAGATCCAAATTTTTAGCTGTAGTGAAAAACGATAACATGCGTAGTAATTTTTTAAGATTTGTTTGTCATAAATTGTATAGCAGCAGGTCTTGTTTTTAAAAAGTAAATAGTTACCTCTCAACCAGCGAATTAGGTAAATATCTTGCTGCATGTATTCATGTGGAACGATAGAAATGACTCTCTTTCTAAACTATAAGAAGCCAAATATAACAAACCCTAATAACTAAAATATACCTCTTTTTTTAGGAACTTTGCACCTTTACTAGGAATCTTGTTAATTGCTAATTATTTATCATAATTGCTTAGCTACGTTACGTATATTGTTTCGCTTATTTTCAATTGTTTTTTAACCCGGCTTTACAGAGAAATATTAAGGCTGGAATCTATTATTTTAAACTATCATCTCTGAAACCCGTAATAATTACTTTTACATATTAGCGGAAAAATGTAAAATTGAAATTTCATGTTTTTTTTTTAATTTTGAAGTTAGGTTAAGAAAAAGACGACTGAAACTATTGACAAAATTATAACGGCTCAGTCTAAATGTTGAACTCTCCTTAGTCGTAAAAATCAAGCGATGATTAATGACTCAAATTATATTTATAGGAGGAAAAAATTACTTTAATTTATGATTTGCTAAATTTAATAGTCACTAAAAATTTTATTGGTTTTTACGAAAATATATCGTAGAGAAGATGCCATGTGGTTCTGGGACTGTGTGTTTAAATACATGGGAACTAACTTGTTGAGCTTTTGATTTATTTTGCCAAAAAGAATTGACCGCAAATTAGTAAGAATAATTTTAAGTTTTAGCTATGTATTGGAATTTTTGTTTTCAACGCTTTAATTAATTTGCTTAGTTTATCTTTCTTTTTATTACCTGGTCTAGAGCTTCTGTTTCTTTTTTCGTTAGCGTTAAATCCTCCTGAGTGGATGCACTTTGAACACCTCGTTTTAATTCTCCTAACACCAGAATACCAAGTACAAACACAGTTTTTCTAAACCTTTTACATTCCATTATTAAATTTTTTTTCCATAAATTTATGAACTGATCTTTACTCACTGAATGCAACCGGCTAAATGCTGTCAGTTCTACTGAGCAAAGATGGTTTTGTATACTGCATCATTTTTCAAATAAAATCCAGAATCCAAGCATTTGTTCTTTTATATAAAAAAAACTTAAAATAAATTAGTGTAACAAAAAGAACATCTCGTTACAAAAAAATAAAGCAATGCTTTCTGCATCACCTTGATTTATTTTCTTAAAACATGCATATTATTTAATTACTTATTACTCTATGATCATCTTAAACTAAATCGTTTAAAACACCGATTTTTATCTCAATATTTTTATGTCAGTCTATCCACTTCTGAAAAAAAAACTGAACTTAGATAAAATAATCCTCAAAACAATAAGTTGGATTGCTTTCCGCGTGAACCGCCCTTAAACCCATTACCCCTAACGTATGAAACCACGGGATTATCATACTGTCCAAATCATACTTTTTCCACCCACACGAACTTCAACAAGCAATTGATCAAATTGCAGCCTCCCTTTCTCCTCAAAGCATATTCAACGCTCCAAACTCAGCTCCCTCCACATCCACCTTCAAAATATCAATCCAATCGTGTCCATCCAAATCCATCAACTCTTTGGTACTCTTCAAAGGAGTTACATTCTCATTTTTGTAAGTTTCCACCCTAATTCTCTGAAAGTTTATTTGGCGAGCATCCATAACGAAACTTGAACGGGATATTCCAAAACCCAAGGAATTCTATTAACTGTGTGATCATAAGCCCATACTTTACAGTTTGTAAGGCAAGAATCTCTTCGCCGAAGACAACTTCTCGTCCAACGCCAAAAGAGTACATTACACAATTCTGGGGGGACTGGGGATCCCTTTTACTTACGCCCACGCCGTACAGCTCTCTAATTCCACAAGCCCATTTACACAGCGATCCTTTCCCAAGTCGTTCTATTTTGTAGGGACAGGTGAATACGGCGGGAAACATGTGGAACGTTTTATAGTTTGTTAAATTTACCCCTGTTTCCCGAGCATGACGGATAAAACCTTGACGCTCTTTTTTCAATGCGAGTAAGATGGATTCGGAGCTGGCAACCAAGTTGGCATCCAATTTAGTAGGGTTCGTTTCATCGGATTTATCTGAAGGGTCGACGAAGGCATTTTCATGCGGCCTTTGGACTTGGAAAACGACATTGGGGGACGGGGACAGCGTTGAAGTTGAAGATGGTGAAGTCAGTATGTACATAATGCTTAATATCAAGGCTCCAGCGACGATAACAAAGTAGGCGAGTTATTTTATTAAATATCGGATACGTTGTAGACGTATGTTACGATGGTTTATGCGATCACTATCATATCTGTTAGTACTTATGTACGCACGATAACTCGAAAACGACTTAACCGATCGTACCAAATTTGGTATGCAGGTACTTTAGGTCAATAGGATTTATGGGATTTATTTTCAACCAAATCGGTCAATCCCTTCCCCCCGGCGGAGGGGGTCATCTATTTTTATAAGCACAACATATGGCATATGACACCACTTTCGAAAGCTCTCGGTGAAAAGATCATCGTAGAATAAATAAATTGAAGATTGAAATTTACACTGTTGGCAGTGGCGATGCAGCTAATCTAGATATTCCCAAGATCCGTCGAAGAAGTTGCTAGTTACGGTAATACGACCTAAAAAATATAAAAGGGTATCAAATGGATAACTGGTATTGGTATTGCCTAATTGATGTCTGTAAAATGACAATGTGACAACAATTTTAACGTGCATAGATTACATAGCTTTTCTTTCTGCATGGACTAGTACTAATTTGTTAACTGGTTGGCGTGGCACGGACATCGAAATAATTGCATCTGATAACCCATTGTAATTTTCGTTTTATGATATTCGCTGTCTTTGCCTGAGTTTCCCTTCGCCTGAGAAACCGTCGTGCTCTTGTTAAACTAAGTCGGTTGGGAACGCGAACTTGACTAGTACATAATTTACAAATTGACGCGGATGAAAATAAGTATTATTTGTTGCGTGACCGTTTTGGTTAAAAATAAACGTGCTCTAGTCTATTCAAACTAACTGCAAATGTAAAAACTGACATTTGCCCTTTCGGTTCCCATTTTAACATTTTTATTTCGGTTAAAAAAATCAGCTTTTAAAGCTCAAATACAAAAATTTAGAATTTCAAAAATTTCACTTCGACAATTTTCATTTATTTTGCAGAGTTTGGTTGAAAATTTACAGTTTTCTTGAAACAAGTATTGGTATTTAAACCGTATAAATAGAAAATCCATTGAGGTACATAGCTGCTCATATATGATGCGCATTAGCTAAAGTTGTAAAATAATCGTTTTGGTTGATATTTAGAATCTCTGACTGTACTTTTACATGGCATGTTGGGTTTGTAGTTATGTCTATACTGTGTTTTGCAAATCAAAAGCAAAGTATCTGAAAATATACAACGAACAACAAACAATTAATTTAGTATTTATACAAGCCTATAACTATAATTCAGGAAATGGTAAAACTTTCAATTTTCAGCAGGTATAATCACTAGAAACATTGAAAGATTCCATCTGAAATTAGATTTAAAATAACTTTTCATCGTGTATTTCGATAGAGGAGTCGAAGTACATCAACTTTTCTCAAGGAACCGCTGGTCTGGGTTAAACCCCTTCGGGGCTTGAGCTCTGACAAAGTCACGTGTTGACTTATGAGCAAATGAATTTGAAATGAATGATGTACAGAAGATCATGTCGGTGTGCAACAATTAAATGACTAATTTAGATTTTTTTTAAATTAATAGTTTGTACTTAATCGTCTACGTATTTTCTTCAGCTCTTGAGTATTGACATGACTTGTTAACTAATGATTTATTTTATGAAAAAAGAAATGAGGAAAAATTTGTAAGGTAAACTCGACATTTAACTGCATATTTATCTTCAAAACTATAATTTATTTGCTTGATTTATGTTTCTTTTTATTACCTGATCCAGGGCTTCTTTTTCTTTTCTAGTTATCCTTATATCCTCCTGAGTAGATACACTTTGAACACCTCTATTCAATTCTCATAACAGCAGAATTCCAAGTAGAAACACCGTTTTTCTAAACCTTTTATATCCCATTATTATAGTTTTTCCATGAATTTATGAACTGATCTTTGTTCACTGAATATACTGGCTAAACGATGTAAGTTCTTCTAAACCAAATAGGTTTTCTATACTGCTTATCTTTTCAAATAAAATCCAGAATCCAAACACTTTTATATTTCTTTCTCAGAATCAGAACAGAATCTTTATATTTAAAAACACTTAATATTTTAGATTAAATCACAGTAACAAAAAGAACATCTTTCTGGTTTCAAAAAAATTAAAGCAATACTTTCCGCATCACCTTGATTTATTTTCTTAAAAAATGTATTTTTGCATGGCTGGGGGGTGGGGGCCTGGGTGTTGTGTACATGCTCATCATTCATCATAATAACTAATAGTCGGTAGGTAACCGCATGACAACAAGTCCTGACTAGCGAAGCCATGATATGGAGTTCGTATACATTTCGAATTTGTTTGTGAGGCATAGCTTCTTCACGTTTGGTTTTTTCAAAATGGTTCCTGAACAAAATCGGCGATTTGGGGGAAAATGCAGGACCTAGTGTCTCCTTATTTTTAAATTTAAGCTTCTATCTATCATTTTCTCACATCAACTTTTTCAATATGCTTCCTACAAGAAAACTAACAGCATCAATGATTTCAGCGTATTTCAAAACCAATATTCACATCCATAAATCTTTAATTTTATCACCTTTTATGCACACATTAATTTGAATACATCATTCGTTAGCTCTTCCAACCACACCATTCTCTTCAATTGCCAGTACTATTATCACACAGCTATTGCTTCCATGTTGTCATCGAATTTCCATGACATAACCATCCACTAACTAAACCTCGGCCTCTATATATACTTTTACAATAAATTGTAATGACTATTTCCTAGCTTTTCATTACTATCTTTTGTCTATATCTTATTAATGGGTATGCTCAAGGATCGTCCAGATCAGATTACTGGACGATCCTTAGGTATGCTACATTCAATGATGTTTTAAGTTCCGCACTTATTACACTACTCATATAAATATTCCAAAGAAGCTTGTAAGTTTCTCCCGTACTCTTTAATTAAGTAAAAAAATCATCTTCATACTTCTACGTACAAGTATAAAATAAACTGCAGTTAAAAAAGTATTTAAAATTGCATGGCTGGAGGGGTCGATAAAAAGTTAGAAACAAGCGTAACCCCCCAGATGCGTGCGTGACACGACAATTCAAATAACAATTAACCAATAAACTAAATTTGACTACTTTCAATATTTAAAACAGAGGATTTGTAAAAAAAATCCTGTAAAAATACGAATTCATAAGGCACAAATTTTGCAAAAACGATTTTCATGCAACTGGGCAATACTAAATTTAATGTCGTTAAACATGACCTTAAAATCTGAAAAAAACTTAGTCTGCCGAATTTGACACCAAATCAAATCAAGAAGATTCCATTTTAATCGTCTTATAGATATTGCATACTTATAGGAGGTCATCAATTTAATTGAACTTTCTAAAAACGTTCATAAATAATTGTCGTGACACGCACGCATCTGGGGGTTACGCTTGTTTCTAACTTTTTATCGACCCCTCCAGCCATGCAATGTTAAATACTTTTTTAACTGCAGTTTATATTTAAATACTCATTCATAAATTTAATAGTTTGAAAAGGTCAATTATATCATTGGACTCCCAGTCATGTCAGTCTATCCATTTGTGGGAAAAAACTGAACGTAGAATTCCTAAACACCTTTCCCCTTACATTAACTAAATTATACTCAAACGAATAATCTGGATTGCTTTCCGTGTGAACTGCGCTTAAACCCATTACCTCCGACCTATCAAACCACGGGATTATCATTTTGTACAAATCATACTTTTTCCACCCATGAACTTGGAGATGGACAATGATGCACGGGGACAGCGTTGAAGATGGTGAAGTGAGAATGTTCAATATGCCTAAAATCAAGGTTCCAGCGACAATTCAGAAAACTATTAATTGATTAAATGGTTATGATAGTAAAACGTGTTGTATAGAGAAAAAAATGTCAACTTTGCCATTTTGCTAGTGGCAGATGTTAGTTTCGGCACACTTGAATGAGTAAAGTTGATCAGACTTTAGTAAGTAAAAATTGTCACAAGTTCCTATTAAAGAGATTTAGTTAAAGCTACACTGTTGGCAAGGGCAATGCAGCTAATCTGGTTATTCCCATGATCCATCAAAAGGGTTGCTAGTTGCTCTAATATGATGTTACAGTTGCTATTTATTTCTGTCAAATGATCGGTAATATAATTTTGGTTCATTGACCAAATTTTATCTACTCTGGTTTTCACTAGAGAAATACAAATGGCTTCACTCCAGTCTAACTGAAGATGAGAGAAAGTGAGAAAATATGGAACCAACTGTCTTCTTCCCATTTCAGCGCTTACCCGTAACAATTGTTATTTTTGTTTCATGACATTCCGTGTCTTTGTCTGAGTTTCCCTTCGCTTGAGAAACTGTCATGCTCTTGTTGAACTAAGTCGGTTGGAAATGCGAATTTGACTAGTACAAAATTTACAATTGGACGCGGATCAAAATAAGTCTTATTTGTTCAAAAAATTGAGGTTCAAATAAACGTGCTCTAGTCTCTTCAAACTAATTGCAAATGTGAAAACTGACATTTGGTTCCCATTTTCACATTTTTATTTCGGTTAAAAAAATCAGCTACAAATGTCGCTCAAATACAAAAATTTAGAATTTCGAAAATTCCACTTCCACAATTTTCATTTATTTTGCAGAGGTTGGTCGAAAATTTACAGTTTACTTGAAATGGGTATTGGTATTTAAGCCGTATAAATGCAAAACCCATTGAGGCAGTATTTGGAACTGCTGGCTGTACTTTTCCATGACATGTTGGGTTTGTGGTTATGTCTATACCGTGTTTTGCAAATCAAAAACATTATCAGAAAATATACAACGAATAATTAATTTAGTTTTTATATCTGATTTCAATTAAAATTTATACATACTAGTGTTAGACTAGTTTTGCTATAACAAAAATTCTGGGTAGGGTAAGAATTTCAATATTTAGCAGATGTCGAAGTTATTCTCCGCCAAAGCTACGCAATTTATATATTTAAATATGTATATATTACGTATATTAGAGAAGTCAAGATATGTTACCTCAAACATTGAAAAAATTGTAATTTTTTGGCCTAAATTTGTTAATTTCTTGGAAAAGAATCGTCTTAAAGAATTGTAGGCTCAAACTTTTATCCATACGTAATTGGGCATGCTTGATTTAATAAATAGCAGATTTTTATAAAATATCTACATATCACGAGTTCTCAGATTACCCTAAGGTTAAAGGGTCAAACTGATAGCATGTTTGAATGAGATGCTGTACATGTGAAAGTATTTATATGTACAGGTAGTCGAACACAAATAGATCCGTTGGCGATAGTCTACTAACAATGGGTGTACTCCAATGTATCATCGAATTAATAAATGAAATATATATAATCTGGTGTAGTTTTTTATGCTGATTTTGAAAATATTTGTCATTTTTCCGAATGCGCAAGTTTGTAATTATCAGCTGTGTTTGTTTACCTGAGTGAGCGCGCGCGCCAGTAGTATTTTGCATAA
>JAQIWN010002238.1:0-16663 GCA_034699025.1 Entomobrya cf. arborea Gr-Col-00668 | reverse complement strand
GGAGGAGGTGGGGGTGGTGGAGTTGGCATTGCAGGTAACGTCATGTTGGAGTCTTGGACGATAATTTCAATAATTGGATCTGGTTCGGTGACATAAACTGGGTAGGGTTGTCCATACCTTGGTGTCACGCCAGCAGGATAATTTTGCTGTGCCCCCATTTGTTGTTGGTCGTATGGATTGTATTGCTGTTGGTTTTGGTACAAGGAATTTGGTTGAGCGTAAGGAGATTGTGGTTGCTGCTGCGGGTGAATTTGTTGGTGCAAATAAGACGCAGCTTGTTGCTGAAATTGTGGTTGATTTGATGGTTGCTGTTGTTGCTGTTGAAGATGTTGTCCAACTTCACCAGAGTAGTGGGAGACTACCTGTGCACTCCTATCAACTTGGCCATTTCCGGTTTGCCCTTGGCCGTACAAATTTGCATGTTGCTGCGTTGGGGCAGGAACGACCTGTGGAACTTGTTGAGAATGTTGGCCCTGTGGTTGTTGCTGATGCTGACCTTGTGGTTGTTGATGTTGTTGGGGAATGGCTACTAATGGATTTCCAGGAGTGTTGTACTGTGGACTGGATAATTGCTGTTGCTGCTGTTGAGTTGGTTGTGCAATCAAAATTTGATGTTGTTGAGGTTGAGATTGTTGCGTATGCTGGGGTAACATTTGTTGCTGCTGTTGTTGTTGAGGTAGAAGCCTTGTTGGCTGTTGTGCTGATGGTTGTGCAATAAGGGGCTGCTGCGGAGTTCCCGTTTGGAATGGCTGTTGTTGTTGATGAATGCTTTGTTGTGGGGACTGTTGTTGATACCCATTGGCTTGTAATTGTTGTTGTTGCTGAGGAATACTAGCTTGTATTTGTTGCTGTTGAGGAGCACTTGGTTGCAATTGCTGTTGTGGGATGTACTGCTGTTGAGTGACCAGTTTCTGTTGTGGCGATTGTACATTGATAGTGTTGGCGGCAGCGTTTCCGATTGGAGTTTGAAGACCTCCCATTCCTAACGGCAGCAAAACTCCACTTCCAATTGTTTGGTGTTGTTGAAGTTGGGAATGTTGGGCCTGTTGCGGATTAATGACTTGTCCATGAGAGTAAACTAGACCAGTTGGACTAGGCTGACCTGAAACGGCGGCGATCGGCTCTGATCCAGCCGCATAAAGTCCAGTTTGGTGATGATGCTGGGGAGCATTATACAAACCGGTTTGAGAGGAAAGGTCTTCAACACTGTGAGGAGATGGAGGTGTAGGTCCGAATGCTAATCCTGCAGCTAAATTGGTTGGCTTGTCGCCATGTATCTTTTGGAACAAGTAGGATTCCTGTCCCGGTGGAGATTGGTTAAGAATAGAATGTTGCAAGGAAAGGACTGTTGGTGAAGTTGGGCTAGCAAGAACAGGAGCCACGGGTACAATTGGAGCTTGTGTGCTAAGAATGATTGGTAGTGGGGGACTGTTGGTGAAAGAACCTGGTTCACCTAATGGTGGAGGTACTGATGGTCCATACAAACCAGAATTGATTACAGGTACGGAATGTTCGGTATGGTCTAAAGTGTGTGCTTCAGGGTGAACATGGTTTTTGGGGTTGGTACCGTGAATCTTTTCGTACAAATAGGATTCTTGTCCTGCAGGGCTCTCACTTTCATAAGAGTGTGAATGTGAGTGGCTTTTTAACTTTTGCTCAATGTATGAGGTTTGCTGTGGAACAGGATTTGGCTTTCTACTTATTTCAGTGTCTGATCCTTGATACTGTGGAATTGGTCGTCCTACAATAATGTTGTGTGATGATGCTACAAAAGTAAAAAAATAAAGTTTTATCAAACTTTTCTCTTCCTAATAACTAAAGAATACATCTAATAACTTGTACTTCTGTACCTTTGCCAGAAGAGTCAGGAATATTATGTCCTTTTTCAGTGCTTCCTCCAGTTTTCATACTTCCTTTGACAACAAATGAATTTTCTGATGAGCCACCAATTTGACGATCAGGAACGGAATAAAGGGGTTCGGTTGCGTGATGTGACTGCTGTCCATTTTCTTCCTCTTTCTTCTGATTCAAGTACTCAAGTAGCCCCAAAGGTTCTCCTTCTCCTCCTACAGCTCCAGGTCCAGTCATAGTATTTTTATTTCGCTTATGCTCAGGACTGTAGTCCTTTTCCCAGGAACCAGGCATCGTATATTTGGTTGGAATGTCAACTGGATATTTACTGTTAGGCATGCTAATAAGTGGATTCGTGGACAAGCCTAAGGCAGCGAGAAGCTCTTCGGCTGTATTCTTGGAAGAATCTTTGTCTAAAAAATATTTGTACTTTATGTTATTTACATCCGTATGCAATTATGTTATATTTGGTTAATATTTGGTTATATTTGTTACCTTTGTGTCGTCTTTCCCCACTTCCTCCAAAACCAAACCCTTCGTATCGATCCCTATCTCCGAAATCTTCACCATTTTCTCCTCTTTGCTCCTTGCTAGTGCTTGAGCCACCCTCATCCTCGGGGTGGTAGAGGGGATCTGGCTGAGAGAATTTAACTCCGTGTCTATTGTTACCTCGCTTTCCTTCACCAGATCCTGGACCTTCCTCCTCACTGTGAATTGAAGGTCTGGGTCTCTCCTCTCCACTGTGTAGAGATGGTCGGGGTCTCTCTTCTCCACTATGTAGGGGTGGTCGTGGTCTATGAAGGTTCTCCTCTCCACTGTGAATTGAAGGTCGTGGTCTGTTAGGCTTTCTTACTCGGCCGAACTCATCGTATGACTCTTCGTGACTTCCAGAGTGTGGAGGCCTTCGATAGGAGTCCTCAATTTGTTTGCCAGCATATTCATCAAAGTTGCTTTCTTTGTTTGGTAAGTAAGACTGGTGATGAAGATGCCTGTCTGAGTAAGACTTCGAGCCAATGTCTTCTTCTTCTCCGAAAGGATGGTGCTCACGGTGTGGTGGTGGTGGGCCATTGTCATAATCTTCATCAAATGGCGAGCCAGATCCAGGACCACGGAATGGTGAATCATCGGCGTGGTGACCCTTATGATAGCCAGTCTTTCCATTAGGATGTCCAGCAATAAGAACTTGTTCACCAGACATGGGCTTCACAAAAATTGGTGGGGCTTCATAGCTTGGTCCAGCGTAATTATCAGTGTCATCTGGGTGAGGTCCGGTTGGCTGATTTAATGGATGTTCTTGGTTCATTAACAAATCTTTAATTGAGTCACGTGGATGTTCATTTGGTGGTTCCATCTCAGCTGACATGGAGGATTCACGTCGTACTCCGTCTTGAGGTCTATATTCAGCGTCGGGATATCCGGCATTGGAACTGGTGTATTTAAATTTTGAGTTGAGTTTGTCTACTGGGGGACGATACGTGGATCCCTTGAAGTAACCCTTTGAGTTTGTCATTGGCTTGAAGGTTGTCTTGAAAGGTTTTGGAGTTGAGATTTTAAAGTGTAGCTGAGTTCCTCCAGCTTTAGATGGCTTAGGGGTGACAGTGAAAGTAATCGTTTGCTTAGGAATGCTGTTCATTTCGATTTCCTTGGATTTGTCTGGTAAAAGGTTCATATCTTGTTGCCCGTTGCTCTGGAATGTATTTGGGGGTGGAGCATATTCCAAAATAGGTGGATTATTTGGATCATTGTTATGATGATGTGGAGGACCACTTGGCGATGGTGGATTGATCTGGCCAAAAACTGGTTGATTCTGACCTAAGTGTTGAGGTTGTTGGTTGTTGTTGAACGGGGGAATCTGAGATGGATTCATTGGAGGCATATTTTGTGGACCATTTCCCATAGGAAATCCTTGATGATGTTGTCCTTGATGGTCTTGATCGTGTTGTTGTTGTTGAGGGTGCTGATGTGGGAATCCAGGAGATGGAGGGATTCCGGAAGGACCGGGTTGGAATTGGTTAGGAGGACCTGCTGAAGGGCCTTGTTGGAAATTATTTGGTGGGTGGTCCAGGACGGGTGGTCCTTGTGAAAATCCTTGTGGTCCGTGGGGTGGAATACCTGATGGACCTTGTTGGAAGCCAGGAATAGGGTTCGGAACTTGTTGGAAACCTACTGAAGGAACAGAAGGCCCTTGTTGTGGTCCTTGCTGATTTTGTGAATGCTGCTGATGGTTAGGAATAAGCGTTGGGGTAAAGAATTGCTTTCCGTTATTTGGGGGGAACTGAGAGTTTTGCTGTTGCTGTTGTTGCTGATGCTGTTGTTGAAGTTGTTGATGGAATTGAGGAGGGTTTCCGTTTTGCTGATTTTGCTGGAAGGGTGGCTGGTTTCCATTTTGTTGTTGATTTTGATGGAAAGGTGGCTGGTTTCCATTTTGCTGTTGATTTTGGTGGAATGGTGGCTGGTTTCCATTTTGTTGTTGATTTTGATGGAATGGCGGTTGATTGCCATTTTGTTGCTGATTTTGATTGAACTGGTGGAAGTTATTATTATGGTTGGACTCAGATGGATGGGGACCGTTAAGAGGTCGTTGCTGGAATCCATCTTGGTTATGGTGTGGGGGTTGAGGAGTGGTTAGTGGTGCTGGCGGAATGTGAAAGCTTAGTTTTGATGGAGGTTCTTGTGGTGCATTAGGGGGAGTTTGAGGCTTGTGTGGTGGTGGCCTTCCTCTTGGTCCGTCCCTTTCTTGATCTCTGTCTCGTTCTCTATCACCACCACGAGGTGGAGGACCCCTTCCTCTTGGTGGAGGTGGTGGTGGCCTTCTTCTTGGAAAGGGAAATGGTGGCCTTCCTCTATGCTTTGCATGATGAGGTGGAGGACCACGTGGATGATTTTGAATTCTTCTGTGCCCTATCGGTGCTTCGTTGTTGTTATTGTTATTAGTATTGCCATTTCTTCTTTCTGGTGGCGATCCATCTTCGAATGGCAAGCCTTGCCTTCTAATACTTTGATGGTGTGGTGGTGGTGGAGGAGGACCAGGAGGTCTATTGTTAGGGCCCGGTCCAGGGTTAAGTTGTCTATCAGTTTGAGGGGGTGGGGGTCTACGATTATTTGAGCCAAATGCTTGTGCAAAGGAAGGTATGAGGGCTACGGAGACTATTACAACAACAGTAACTGCTGCGATACCCGAACATTGCAACTGCAAAATTTAAAAAAAGTAAACAATTTGTTATTTGTCATGTCATATTTTGTTGAAAAGGTATATAACTTTCTTGAAGCCAACCTAGCAATTTGCAAAGTACATAGATGTCTACTCAAACGACTTAAGTAATTAGTTTAACTTTTTCGTTTATGATTATGACCTATAGAAAAACAGCATGGTCTAAAATCCATTTTCTAATCTCATCAGTAAGAACATTTGTCTTCAAGATTGCGACCACGCCATTGTCCATTTCCTAGGAGCCCTTTCTTCACAGTGTACTAGAGCTAGAGATTTGAAACGATCGTTCTTTACACGTACAAATCCCATAAATCGTAACAAAAAATGAGTCTTGCTGAGAAGTGAAAAAAATCTTGAAATTCAAGGTTTTGTTATTAGAAAATGTGTTTTGTTTGTTTCTTGTCTGATTATCAAAGGAATGGGTTTTTCTTGGTTCTTTGAAACTGAGTGATGGATGTTGTGCGAGGAAAACAGTTGCTCATTAACACATATTGTCTACTATTTTATAGTTTAGAAAATATTTTTTAAAAATCTCCACCTACCAAAACTTCATATAGCCAAAGGGCAAGTTACCAGTGGCGAAAAGTGCCTGGCGAGCTTCATTTAATTAAAGATAAGTAATGCACGCTGCTTGATTTTATGGACATAGGTACACACGCGTCATTTTGAATGTTAAACAAGTACTATTGTTTCAGGTGCAAGGTGCAATGGTACTGCATCTTAGGTTATTTAGTAAATTGGTCTGAAATCAATGACACCCTCTAAACTAAAACATAAAAATTCAATTTGAAAACAAGGCGGAGTCTGTATGTGAGGGAATTTAATTTTACTTTCTACTTCATGGACATGTGTAACTACATTTCATTTTCATACCCACTTTGACAAGTAGTTCAAAGTAATTAAACATCGTTTTTATTTCCCTCAGAGTTAGCAGATTAATTTTCTTGGGGATCATCATGATTATTACTGCTACAAACAACAGTTTTCTTTTTATACATGCATGTCATTTTTGGCATCACAAAAATGGTAAAACGAAAAATTTACATTTTAAAATTTCGAATTTGTAAGTAATTTAGCAAGTTTAGTAATCAGTAGTCAAATGAACAGAAGACGTGATTAAAATAAATCACTTTACCCTCACTCACCAACAGCTCAAAGTGAAGTGAGAAATGTACACACATTTACGTCTTCATTACCTATAAATGATAAACCGGAAGTTTTCAAAACAACAACACTTACATATTTCAAAGTGACACGGCAGCTTTGTCAGATTTTTGTTGAACTGTCACATGTTCCGCTGTTATCTGTGATATTTTTGTACAATGACCAATTAAAATTCATTCAAGGAAACGTGTATTGTTATAAGATTCCTTCTCGCACATTTTTATTAAAAATGGCTTGCCCTGTGACAAGTCAGTTAATAATTGCCTAATTGTAATGCACTGATCAAATGGTCAAAAACATTTATCATTCCTTATCACGTTAATGAAAGGCATCTCAAATTTATCCCTCATCCATAATTTATATCACATTTTCAGTTTCCTTACTTTCTGTACATCAAATCAGCGTCTGTAGAGTCCAAGCCACCGGTGGAGTAACTCATAAAACTGTCAGCTTTATACGCAACTGCCATAAAACTTTTTTTAAATTGAAGAGATACATAATTATTTAGAGATCTAAGGACAAATACACACGTCGCCCTTGTGTATTAAGCCATATCGCGCATAAAACTATAGGGAAAGCATGTTTGAACTTGGTCCACACAGCAAATAAATTAAAGTCATTTTCAAATTGAATACGAATAAGGAGCGCCCTTTTTACAGTCAGGCAGGACGTGTGAAATGTGTGGCAATTCTACAACTACCAATCTTTAGCTGTTCACTTTTCTGCATCCTACAAAAAATTAGATCAACTTTTTGCTTTCGAATCGAAAAACGAATTTATACGAATGTCATATACGTCATGTACGTGACTTGACCACTATCAAAGATTTCATGATACATGTGTATATACTTAATCGGCTTTGTTTTTCATTCGGAAAAAGGTATCCACAGAATATTAAATGCTTTGTGTGTAGTGAGTGATAAATATCAGACACAAATAAATAAAACTTTGATAATATTATGCCCATGTTTTATGAACAGTACTTACATTTTCACTTGACATTTAAAAATTCAGGGACGGTAAAAATTCTCAGGGAAAGTAAAATTGGTATGTAGACAAGCTCACTTTTCTGTTTTTAAAATGAATTGATTTTGTACGTGCACAACTTAATCGTTAGTCGTATCACGTGAGATCTTTTAAAATCTTGAGACTATCTTGAGAAAAGGCACATGATTTTTAAATTTAATGTTGTGATTATGTATGTTTAATGAGCAACCTTGTATTTAACTCAAGATTTGACTTGTGTCACAATTTAGTTTTAATTGTTGGCCAACTAGTTGTTCTTGTAAAGATAAGTTTTTAGCATGAATCGAAGATAGTATGTGCCATACCCCTTCATTCAAACCCAAGAATCACGCTCCACAGGAGAATCCATTTAACATAACTGTCAATCCAAGTACGAAATTTTAACGTTTCAAAAATCACATTTTATTCAATAACCTCTACTTTTTTTAAAAAAGAATAAACGAAATATTCTGTAGAAATAAACAACAACATAAAAATAATTACTAGCCATTGGGCATTTTATTAATGTAAAATTTTCCCAGTATTTTCTAATTTAGTACCGATAAAAATTTAGAAATTTGCAGTTTCAGGTAGACAACAAGTGACTTTAAGTAAAAGGCGTGTCATAAGTTTCGCCACATGATGATATGTTCGGCTCATATTTTGCGACACTTCTTCAAAGAACATTGTTGCGCTGTCTGCTCTCTGATGCACATAAATTGTCTACTAATTACAATACAAAAACATCCGCAAAGAGCTTTTTATCGCTATATACTGAAAAAAAATAATTAAGTTGTAAAATCTTGGTACTTTTCCTCCTCTTTTCTGGTAGAATCTGCAATTATGTGCACCACACGGGCTCATAAAATGCACAAAATCACCAACTGACTCCTCCCAGCACTCATCATCTCTAAAGCCAGACACTTTAGAATTTGGATGTCTTCTTTGAAGACGAATATTTTTTTTACATATTTATATTCATGTCAAACACGTGAGAAAACGTCTGAGAAAGCAGCATCATGTAGCCAGTCACCTTTTCAGGTTAATAGGTGATGTCCATTTAAAAATTATGAGTTAAATAGTATGAATTTTAATAAACTATCTAAACTGCTATGTCTCCTCCTATTAATCAACGAGGCCTTATGGGAAACTTTTTTGGCACATGTGAGAAAATGAAACAAGAGATCAGATAATAACACCACCATATTTCTGTCATCCTTGTCTTCATGAACCTTTAAATTAGGTATTTATCACTACCGATTTTTTGAAAAAAGATTTCCATTTCGTGTGTACGTAAATGACTACACAGCACGGCACACTAACTGTTATTTTTTTAATTTACTCCACGAGCCGATCATAAAGATTTCAATCAGTTTGTAATTATTCAGCAGTTTCACGTTGCGCGTTACAAATATTGTTTTGGAAAATGTTGATTTGCATTCATGATGCAAATTACTGTATGACCAATGCCAATAAACCAAAACGGTTACTCATTCCGTGTTAATTTTTTCAAATGAATTTTTATGATGGTTGATTTACATTACACAGGCGGACGTCACATTAATACCCTCTCTCATCAAAGAATTGCGCATTGTTTTCAAAAAGTTTACTTTCCTTATTTTTTGCAATCATTTTTTGTTGAAATACTTTAGATTGAGAGGCTAAGGCACGAAAGGTAGAAAAATTGTTATGTTGTTTCGTTTGTAAAAAGTCTTGACTATCAATCAGTGTAACAAAATACCACATGGAAATCAGACAATCGCATAATTTTCTTCAGAGAAATCAATTTAGGTACACAAATCTCGTTTTTTCTGGCCAAGGTCTTCAATTGACATAAATTCGAGTTTTTTAAGCAGTTGTTTAGGTGCATATGTTCAGTTCATTCTGCTTCGTTTTTTTCTTCTTCTGATACTTTACGAACTGATCATCGGTACATAACAAATTGGTAAATCGTCCAATCAAACCGCGAATTCGAGCACCCCTCAAGTCATGATAGATCAAAGAACTACATTCCTGCTACTAGTACGTAATATTTGACACAAATAAAATGAAATGGGCAAATAAAATAAAACTGCTTGCACAGTCGTTGCACCGTGAGCTAAACGCAAGAAATCCTCCGATGTCTCATCTCATCATCAACATTATTCCTCCTCACCATGCACCAGTAGCCTCCTCTCTTACAAATTCCGAAATGATTATAGAAAAATAAAACCAGTTTCAATGTTGACGAATCCGTTATATTTTTTTTTCTTGTATTTTTTTACTTTATAAATTCACTAGTAAAACAACGCAGTTAAGAAAGTGGTAGTAAAGTATGACGAGTATAAAGATTACGAGACATTTTATATTCGGACGTTTTGAAAACAATTTGAAGATGTTCATTGATCACCCACCACATACAGACTTTTTAAAGTTCATCTTCTGTCTTCATTGCATCATCATAACACAGTAAAGAATCATGCAACAAAGTTCTTTGTTGTCAGTATGTATGTCATAATCCTCATGAATTTTCGATGGTACTTGCTAGCTGTCTGTTTTAAGATCAAATCAGTTCAATATAAAGAGTATAAAAGTGTATTCATTCACTTCTATTCATGTGCAGCAAAGAGTCAATGATAAAAGTAAAGACCAAACAAACAAGCTATACAAGTAGTACGAAGTACGAATGCGAATGAATGAAAAAATCGCAAGAATATATAAATACTTACATATGCATTATCTATGCATACGCTATGTTAAACAGCTAACACGTAGTTTTAATGAAAGATTATCTATATTATACCAATTACGTTTACGCTACGATTTGATTTGAAATATTTGTCGATTCATTGATGTTTGTATTTTTTGAATATTTTATAAAGGATAGTTTCATGATAACTGTTTGAATTATGAATTCATAGGAAATCATTAAAAATAATATAATTCGTCCTTTTGTCAATATGTCATTTTGAGAATCGTTTGTACGAAGATTCTCAATTGACATCCATACATTATGCAAGTAGCATCTTACAAATATCGAATTAATAAATGTTTAAAATAATCTTGACAGGAAATGCCAATTAATCGTTTTGATTTGGATACAGTGTACTCGTTTGACCTACCTACACCATAAATGGAGGCATATTCATATGGAAAGTAAATTTCAAATATCATCATCATTTGATAAGAAAAGAGTACAACTGAAAGTGCATAAAGTAGCTCACACAAAATTTGTCACTTTTGTGGAATTTCATGATGTAGCAAATTTATTTGCCCTCGGTCAATTTCGTGCTTAAATTTAAATCGTTATATTTTACCAACTTGAAAGCTTTTTACTGAACTGAACTTTATAAAATTGCAAATTAAATGCAGCAATTGACTTAATGTAACAACATTTCTGTGATAGGTATTCATTTACACATGTAGTATACAGTGCAATGTACACCTTGAAACTGTACGAAATGAGACTGTATGTTTTTTAAAGAATTAAAAACTGTAAAATTACAGTGATGGTGATAGCGATGATGCACTCCTTAAAATATTCTTACTTTGAGGTGGGTATAAATTTATTTTAAAAGATTCACATCGTCCAAAATTGTCTGAGAACAAGAAAGATTTTTTTAGCAAAAAACTTGTATTCAATTAGGGATATGTATGTTATTAATGACATTTTTAAGTACAAAAGAACGATCATTCATTTACCACATTTTTACGTACAGTTTTAAATTTTGTTCTAAGAACTCTTTCGTTTTATAAGTATACTGCGTACACCTACTACTACTCTATATCACTTTTTATGATTGCTGTCATCATTATCATCTTTCATTTTGTGGTTTCTTCTAAGCAATATTATATGTAAAATAATTAATACGTGGTAATAAGCTGAGAACACAGAACTATTAACCTTTTGCCATTTTGTCGGATGCACTTTTAAGCCTTTAGGGGATACCTACCTACCATGGATTACGGATGCATTTGAATTAAGATAAGTAGGCATGCTCATTTAGAAAATGCATTTCATTTCAATCTTTAAAAGATTTAAAGCCATTGTCAGTCATGAAGAGGGAAACTGTACAAGTTGTCAAAATATAGGCACCAACAAGAAAAATGCATGTAAGAAATTTACGGTTTTTCTTGTAAGATGCTACACAGTCATTCACAGCCATTTTAATTTTAACAACAGCACATCATTCTACCACCACACTGGTCTGTATACAATGTAAAAAGGAATGGGATACACAAAAGTGTAAACATTACAAAAATATTATTTTCACTTTCAGTACGATTATAAAAATCTCATTATGCTTATTGTTATCGCAGCTACTTTGCTTGCTTTCGTAAACTTTTGCCCCAATCATGTACTTTTTTTACAATAACAAAAAAAATGTTTTTTGTGTTTTTTTTTTGTTTTTGAGCGACTAATTTCATGAATGAACAGTAAGACAGACAGAGAGAAAAATATGCGTACATTATATCCCATTGAACACGTCCGATAACTGATATATTGTACATTGATACACAGTGTGGTACTTGAAATGCATTATGCAGAGAAGTGCAAGGAGTGGGTACTCTGCCATGCCCTGGGAGTAGAATTTCCTGTGTAAACTGTAATTTAGTATGAACTCACGCAGCATTACACTTCAAGAAATCAATAACAAACGACCTCGCAACTTTTTTTTGTGAATTTTTAAAATGGACGAAATGATAAAAAAGAAGAAGATTGATACAGACATTTTGACAATCCAAATGAATTCCGCTTTTTTTGTAGATGTAGTTGCGCCTGTCGACGATGTCAAATTGCTTTACATTTTTTCCCTTCAATATTGACTCTGTCTCTCTGATACATGATAGGTCTCATTGTCAGACTATGAGAACCAACCCCAAAACAAGGAAACGAAACAGGTGAAAGTTATTACTTGTCTTATTTGTCTACAAGGTAATTCCTAAGAGTGCTCACAAAAAACATGAAATGTAACAACGAAATCGATTAAAGTTATTAAATCCCTTTAAACCTAGATTAATTATGTACTTGAACGAATCATCTTCAATGAATTACAGGTAACAATACAAAGTTGCAATTACCACTAAGCACCCTTTTATAGATTTTGTTCACGAGAGTAAAAAAATCCATTTATTTGAAAAGAAACAAAGTAATGTGGTGTCTATCAAAACGTCTTAAGGTAAGTATGAATAAGCATTAACTCACAAATGATTTGTTCATGTTCTGTTAACTTACCATTATCATTAACTTTTCTATAACTTTCATCTTTTTAAACAGTATTTTAAATGTTTTATAGCATAATATCAAACTTATATATCCCCTCCCACCGTGTTTCCGCGTTGTTATTACAGACATTATTAATTTTAATACGTCAACAGACACATTACATTATATTCACCCTAAAAACTTAAATTGTTTCACCACTCCATTTCATACGACCAGAAAAGCCCTCTAAGAATTTTATACTCACACTGTTTCAAGCTACATTACAATAAGGTGACATAAACCACAAGTATACATAAAAATATCAGAAGCACGACAAGGCGGCGGTGATGCTGCAGTTTTTGTTACTCATCTTCGCATCATCACATCATATCATGATGCGTAAGCAAGCGGTTTACTTGACTTGACGTTGGCGATACCTTCCCCAAAAAGAATCGCTATGAGACTATTTTGATAATGACGGCGTCGTCGTGTCATCCTGTTGGTGGTATCATGTGTCATGTATGCCTAAGTACTAAATACTTCATGTCGTGCATAAATAATCTTCGAATCATTTCATATTTTTTTGTGTGAATTATTAATGTAATTTAGTGCAAGCACTTTAACTATGCGTGCTCTCAAAATCTATTGTTGTACAAAAAAAATGTATCTCATTTTACCCTATTTAATAGGTCAAGCCACGTCTCTGTTCTTTATGGTAGCATCAGTATCACGCATAAATTGCATGACACGACTTTACCAAATTTACTCCTTGTTCACAACTGTCAAACTATCTATTTGACTACTGACAGCTCTATCATTTTGTATTTAAGTACGTTACGTTACTTGTAAATAAATAGTATTACGATTTTGATAAAACTACATGAATTATGTATAATATATATTTTTCAAATTGGTCATAATTTTCTATGCATAAAAGTGAAAATATTTGCCAAAGGGTGCAACGTTGAGTGTCCAAGTATTTTTGTATAGTTTTTTTTAAATCTCTTAATTTCATGATATTTTCAATTGCAATTTTGATGAAACCACTTATGGCTTAACTTTCATTTGAACATTAAACCTTATATTTTTATCAAGACTTGTAAATATAATTATGGTGCGGAAGAGGAAAATATTTTTTAGTATCGACACCTTTCGAGCAAGAGAAAAAATATGTTTCGACTCCCACATACCGTCACGATCGCGATATGTTGTCTACTTTCATCTTCATTTCTCAAGGGCACATTGATTTGCATATGCAACTAACGGAATCCCACTAAAGTTGGGCTAATATTTACGGTTCATTAGCAATACCAGATCTTAATTTGACTAGCAGTCAAAATATCTTTTCAAAATTTGATAAACATTCTCAGCTTGTTACGTTAGCTTGATTAGTAGCTCAAGCTCAACAATGTTCTTATTTCGAATTGTGATCAGATCACTACACACGCATTGTAGTGCTTTCACAGACCGACTAGACTAAAACCACTGTACTGTATGCAGCATAGACAAGACCACTAATTCGAAATAAACCACTTTTTGGATTATTACTGCAACGTAATTACTAGTGTATATCCTTTCTCCAAAGTATATCAGTTCTTTTTTCTTTCAGTGATCTATGATCTTAAATTTTTTCAGAAAACGAGATAAAAATTGAGCTTTAGCTTGTGTAATATAAGTACAGAAAGAAGAGCTAATGTGGTTAAACTTGACATGAATAAAATGTTGATCGTTTTCACAATCTGAAGCATACCTGCATGCAAACCAAAATGAAGTAATACATGATTTACCCCATATTTTTGCCCTCGATATTTTTTCTGTAAAATTCAATTGTTTTATAGAGGAGTTTTTTAAAATTTAATCTTGTTTTATCTGTCGTGCCGAATTTTACACAAGATAAAGACGAATTTTAAGTCATATTTGGTCACCTGTGTGTAGGTATTCTCAATCTCAACTCTATCTTAAAATCACAAAATCATGAAAAGATAAACGAAGACAAAAAGTTCATTTCTTTTTATCGTTTGTAAATGTTCTGACAGGGACAGAAAGTTTAAGATATTTGCAAGTTATCTTTTAAATGAGTATGAATAAATATTGTAAGTGCATATTTCCTAGAGATTTTGAATTTACTTGCTACACCTTGCGCTAATTTTTTTCGGCAAAAATCCTGTTTTCTATACAATGTATTTTTTGTTCATCATGCAAATTATAGAATGTCTTTTTCTGGTCTCTATTTTACTTCTATGTTGGTAAGTACAGTGAAGTCAAGAACAGGTGAATCAGTTATCTTTTACAAAAAAAAAAAATAATTCGCGTATGTCAAAGGCAGTCCCCAAAGGAGTGTCATTTTACTTTGCCCATAAGCAATAGAAAAATGAGCAGTATTTGCACTAACAAATGAGCGCTGCGGGGCATTCTACGACACCTTTCAAGAGGAAATTTAGGAACTCGCGTCTTTCTAGTTTGTCTAACATTTGTAATTTGAGCAGACATCTAGTATTACTTTTGTAATTTTCCACACCTTTGTAATCACATAAATTATGCTGATTTTTCATTTTCCAAATATTTTTGTATGACGTATTTCTCAAAAATGGTACCCACCTTAAGTTTCTTCATTGCTTTCTCCGGCCTTCTCCAAAATCCTATTCCCACTTTATTCCTCATTACCACTTCGATTTCCGGGTGGGTTTCCCCCGGGCAAACGAATACTCACTATCCAAATATTCTTCAATTGTTTATGCAAGTTTTCTTCTGGTTTGCACACACTTTTATCACAAGTTTTGCCAAAAAATTGTATTATGTAAATAAATAAAAACTTTTTGGCAATTAATTACACTTTTCTTCCAAACTCATTCACATATTTTCTCTTTTTTTACTTTCGGTACAAAATAAAAATAAAAGTTCAATAAAAATCACGTAGCCAGTTGGCCTATATTTCACTGTCTTTCAGTTCAGCACAGCACAGCCATAAAACTCTAGTATTTTAGAATAAAAAAAATCAATTTCAAAAAACCAATTAATGAGAATAGCGTTAATTAGTAATAATAGAAAAATGTCGTCAACAGTTCAATATACCTAAATGAAGATCCTCTCGTATACACCCAATCTTTGCACTACCTCTGACTTTCCTTGTTGGTCAATAATCCAAGGGTAGTACCACAACAGAAGAAAGACTTGCAAAAGAAAAAAACGATTTGACTCCCGTTAGACCATTTCACCCTGATAGGAATTCAGTCAGTACCACACACACTACAGACACCCTATTCAAACGATTTTGTTATGCAATACGTGTTTCTTCAAATTCATAAACTGCTCCATCATAGTTACAACCCAAAACTTTTTAACATTTGTAAGTAACACATTTTTTTCAAAAAAGGCTTCTTATCGCAATAATTCTTTTTGATTATTTAATACATGTACGGAGGAGAGGGATCGGAGCACAACCGGCAATACAAGGTTTATACATTCTGTAAAGGGACAGGAGTAGACCAAAGAACCGAGAGTAACACCTTAACTTCTTTACCTTGATTTGGTAACCACCACCGTCGTCGACGTCGTCTTCATATTGCCATTTAAAAAAAATCAAACTAAAACCGTATGAAATTACGAAGGTGTTTTAAACTTGTATTAGTTTTTATTCTGTTCTGTTGATGTGTGTGATTGTGTGGTAGCAAGGCAAAAGCCAACAAAGAGGTAACAAAAGTCAACTGACCAGTTTTCACGAGGAATCTAAGATCAGTTATGATGATGCATATAATCGTGTTCCTGGTTTTTCCTGCTTTCTTGTTCAGTAGTTCAGTACTAGTGATCTTCTTCTCTTTGGCAAAAATCTTTTACCCTTTTGCTGCAGCACTACTGGCTTGGCTGACTTCTGGTGGAGGTGACTACAGTACTGATGATGATCGTGGAGGATCATGTAAAGACTTTCATGTTTTTCGATGTTGATTAGTGCTTTTGTGGATCTTCATTTTGCATGATGATGATGATTATATGATGAGACTTACTTTTCTCTCTTGACTTGTGAAAAAAAGAACCCTACAGGCATTCTTCGTATTTTTTTCTTGAAAAAACTGTAAGAAATACATATCTAGGTAAGAAGGATACTACACCACCAACACACTGACATCATACTTTTCGATAGCATGTTTCTGTTGCAGCATTTTCATTCAAGTTTTCATACTTTTTAAGAAAAAAAATCAGTTTGCACTTTTCGTGCTTACCTTTGTTTCATGTTTTGTGGATCCTTACGT